>JAVTVY010022313.1:0-95837 GCA_036873755.1 Hanleya hanleyi
AATTTAGATTTGCTTTCTCAAGAATCTGCCGTTACAGGTATCATATTGATTATTTATTGAATGCTTAAGATTTTTGCTAATCTTGTGAAAGCTTGAATTTTTTTTAAACTTTTAGTCATAGATTGGTATTGTAATTGTATGTCTATGACCTTCACATATGTTCGTTAATCTTATATACATATAGTTGTGGTAAGACGACTCAGGTGCCCCAGTTTATCCTGGACAATGACCTGACCAGTAGGAAACCACGTTTATGTAACATCGTGTGCACACAACCCCGGAGAATATCTGCAGTCGCTGTAGCAGGAAGAGTGGCTGAGGAGAGGGTCGAGAAAGTGGGAGGAATTGTGGGATATCAAATCAGGCTAGAAAGCATTCAGGTATAAACAGATGGGTGATGGATAGTGGTCCAAATTCCAATCTCAGTAAACTATCACAAAATATTATATCTCACATCAGGGCTATATAAATCCTGTGTGAATTTCAAACTACATCTGTTAACCAATCAGTTGTCTATCTGGGAGAAACAACTTACAAATGACGCACCTTGCAATTACACAAAGGAGCATGTGGAACAAGATTATAGAGAAACTATATTCAAATGAGGCATCATATCCAGACATATGCGTGATAAACATTCTTCTCCATAAAGGTCAAATGTTTGTCACTGCCTAGTGGTCTGGTTTTTGTCAGGCAACTGGAAATATCAAAAGACGGTCCTGGGGAAAGTTTTAAATATCCGTGAACCATATGCCAATCAGTGTCAAGTTGAAAGGGTAGAATTTCTTGTGACTGGCTTATTATTGGATCACAGAGAATATCGGCAAACAGCTAATACAAATTTTTCCTAGATATCATTGCTTCCATATACCATCTTGGTTTACCTAGATTGAGTAATACTCATCGCACATGCATTCTCATGACATCAGATTGTATACCTTCTACTGTCAGATGTACCCTCTGATTGCACTCCAGTTGAAATTGGGCCATGCAGCTTCTGTGTGCGTATGGCTTTCGGCCAATCAACATTGTCCACTTACAAACAGAGCAGAGTGGGTTCATCATGACACAAATAAACAAGACATTGTACTGCGTGTTCTTGTGTTATAATTTATCGTAAAACTTGTTAATTCTTTTAGAAGATATACTGGATGCATTTCCCAACTCTCGGGGCCCTGTGGGGCTCCCGTATTGACCTGGGATGTCATTGTGCGCACACCAGATTATGGTGAGAATAGGCCTTGGCTCCTCAGGCAGCTTGTCGTAAGAGGCAACTAACTGGGGCACCCGTGGGGTTCCCGGATGTGAAAAGGAATAGGACCACACCCGCTCACTCACCCCTCTCTCTCCTATACAGATACATTATCCATGTGTCGATCAAAATCGATACAGATCGAATGCGCATGCGCCATGTTTTTCTGTACAGTGCAGTCAGAGGGTGTTACACCGACATTTAGGAGTTACAAAACCTGACAGAGGGAGAATGCACACATGTAGTGTACTTTCTGATAAACGATGATCAGCTGCCAGATACAGAAAGAATATTATTTTCTACATGTTGCCTGCATGTCAAAAATATCCAGCGGATTAGTCTAAAAGCAGCTGCCAACTGATTATATCAAGTAAATTTTACAGTGATCCCTAACCCCACAAAGACTCTATGGAATGCTGTACTATATTTGCCAGTCTGCCTCGACCCGTCTGTTATTCTGTACTACTGGAATCATTCTCAGACGTCTGGAGGGAGATCCCATGTTGGAGGGGGTTACCCATGTTATCATTGATGAGGTGCATGAGAGAACAGAAGAAAGGTATCTCATGGCCATACTAATTTTATTTTTTGTTTCACCGACAGATTCTAATTTTTTTTTTCAAGATTGGTTGTGATAATAGAAATAAAAATATACATTATGGACAGGGCCAGATGTTGGAGAAACTCAAATATAAAATTGGTGTGACAAGATGTCCAGTTTTATTTTAATTATCTCCTCCTATCTTGAAAGAAAAATATAATCTGCCCGAGAAATGCTGCTCCTCCAAAATTATAAATGTTGGCTACAGCCAAGATATTTTCAGAGGTCTTTTATTCATGTTCTGATATTGCAAATTTCAATTAGTTTCTCTGTTTCATTCGTTCTCTCAATATTATATGCAGAGATATTTTGCTCTGAGCAGTTATTTTCAAATTTTTCCATCTCAGAAATGTCAGCATATTACATAGATATTTTTATTCGCTTAAAACTATAGCACATAATAAAACTCCTGATTACTTTTAGTGACTTCCTGATGATGGTACTTCGTGACCTTCTTCCGTCCAGACGTGACCTCAAGGTCATCCTGATGAGTGCCACTGTTAATGCAGAGTTATTCTCAAGTTACTTCGATAGGTGTCCTGTTATTGAAATACCAGGTAAAATTGCATATTTTTTTAAAGAGAATTTATGTTTGCAATATTGTTTTTTCTTGAAATGAGTCCCTGAGACTCTCATTAAAATGTAATCAGATTGAACAAGAGTTGTCTTGAAATTAATTAGAGGTTTAAGTTTACAAAAATTAAATTGATTAAAAAATATGGTCCATAACCTGGCATAAAAAATATGGTCATAACCTGGCATAAAGGTAAATTAAAAACATTGAACATGAGAGTAATACAGATTTCAGCATATATAGTAGTAATATTGGTGTGCATGTTACATTAACTGTGACTTTCCCTTCCTCAGGTAAAATGTTCCCAGTGACAGATTTTTACCTGGAAGATGCAATTGAGTTCACAAGGTGAGTGTGCTCAGAGTTTTGTTCATATTGGATTAAGCAGTGAATCTCCAATCAGGAAGTGCCACCACTGGTCTGACATTGTTGGACTGTTAAGAAGAATAAATGAGAACATCTTTGGAGACATAAATAAAGCTACCATCTATCATGAAATGTCCATATATTGATACACATGTATATGCATTGGGCCTATCACCAAACCTTCATAAAAAAAATTGTGACTTAAACTACCAAATACATAGAAGCATCTAGGGGCATGTAATCAGCCTGCAGTACATACATACACTGAGAGGGAAGAAGGTTTGTTTTATAACACACACTCCCCCTCCTTCCTGGTCACCAGTTGTGTCCGCCTTTGAAAACGAGGACAACTAGCTGATAGTTTGTACCCCAAGCCTTGCATTACTGTTTACAAATTTTAAGATCCAGCTTCATTACCTGCTTTCTCCCCCTCACGCCCAGTCATACTACTGGCGAGGAATATAATTATCTTTTATACTTTAATTGATCTTCTATATTTATTTTTTGTTTGAGCAGGTATGTGGTTGATGATGGTTCCCCATATGCCAGACCGCTCAGTAAGATGAACGCATTCAGGGATGTGGATTACATGTATGGTTCTAAAGGTCATCAGGTGTCAGCTGAGGATCAGATCGAGGAAGACCTGTATTCTGTGTCTAACACGAATGCCTCACAACCCGCGGCTGATAAAATACGTGATGAGAACCTTAGTGCCAAACAGCTGCTTCTTCGGTATCCTGGTGAGTGAAAGGTGGTTATCTGTGGTTATCTGTTTAGGGAGATCCCGCTCTCTAAAAGGGAGGTAAAAATGGTCGTTTTTGCTCAATGACTTTCGATTCCTTCTTAACCAATGCTCCAAAACTTCAGGTACATTATTAATCTATCTATTGTTCCATGTCCTAAAATTAATTTACCATTTGAAGAACCAGTCAATGTTGTTTCAATAGTGTGACAAATATTTAACCTATTATCCTATTAACCTATGACTATTTATTTTTTTACTACCATTTGATGAGTATATATATGTCTGTGTGTGCGTCAAGAGGATTTTGTTGACTTCATGTATATAAAACTGATTTATTGAGTAAAAACACCTTTTTTACCTCCATTTTAGACAGTAGGATCACCCTAACCTGGTTATGTTCAAAAACCTGCAGACAGTGCAGCCTTCCTGTTACACTGCTAATTTGGTTCCAAGACGGACACTCAAACCAGTAATCTTTATGTTTCACTATAAAAGTGCAGAAAATCTTAGACCATAATACCTCTAATAATTCAATCACAGGAAGTGAAATGTCCCACCATACAATCTGGGGGTGATTAATCGTATTAGAACAAGGAAGTTGACAAAATGGTCCAACATCATGGAGATAATCCATTATTTCTGTGTCATTGCAGCGAGTTTCGAGAGTGATCAAACTTGTTAGAACAGCTGATTGAATTTTGTCCCAGAAATTGGGAGTAATTAAATTTTGATAATAGGATTGAAGTATTAGAAGGATTACTGTAGGCAGTTGTCCTCAGCGTTGTTGAGAACCCAGCAGAGTAAGAGCTAGTCTCAGTGACTGCATGGTATTGGCCACCTTGGACCATATCTGAATACCTAAAGAGAATGATACCAAGGAAAATGTAGGCACATGTGTAGTTCTGCTGGAACGACTTCTGTTAATGGTCAAATCTGTATAATTTAACTTTTTTACATAATTATGTTTTTATCAATTTCAATGTATGTTCATGTTAATTTCTCCAGATTACAGGAAGTCCACAATAAAAACCCTGGCTATGATGGACTATGAGAAGATTAACTATGAACTCATAGAGGCCATCATGGAATGGTTCATGGACGCAGACCATGAGGTTAGTTCAGCCTGCCGCTATTTGGTGCATTGAATATGGTTTACAGGTGTAGACTGGTGCACAATCTCCAACATGTAGCTATTACGGAACCCTAAGCGACGTGGCCTATGAACAGAAGAATTAGGTGAAGGTAGCCAACCGTGACAAAATTTACTAAGCGTACTGGCAACTGTATCATTAAGCCTCATGGAGCAAACCAGTTTTTCGGCCATAAAATTCATTGGAATATTAAAGGTATTACATCTCTCCAAACTATATGTGGAACTCAGAGCTTGGAAGGCATTGTTCCATATTTATGATGATTTACCCACATTATGGAAGCCTTCCCCCAGTTGCTCAGGTGAGCATCCATCTGTGATGTGGCTTTGTCCATGGCAATGAGCTTTGTGGGTCTATCAGTTAAGCCCTTTACACACAGTGGCATAAGATCGGAGGATGTACTTTCACTGCTATGTGGGCCGATATATTTCCATGTAAAATTCATTTTTCTCTCCTACATGGCTGATACATTTATATGCATTCCAAATTTGGACACCAGCCATACATTAACTCCATTATTGTCAACCGTATATCAAATCTGTTGTCAGTCAGCAATACTTTCCATCCATCAACTTGTTCATATTTTCCAGTTCCCACGTGAGGGGGCTATCCTCATATTCCTGCCAGGATTTGCTGAGATCCAGACCTTGTTTGACCAGTTACAAACCAGCCCCTCATTCGGGGGAAAGAATAAGCAGTGGTAGGTGTATTGTTTTGTACTCGCTCCAACACCTTTGGCAGGAATCCCATTACAATATTACAATTAATTTCTATTATTGCAACAGAAATTTTCCATGAACAGTTTGAACATATGTCTCAGTAACTAATTCAAAACAAATTCATTCAGTTTTGCTGTGATATTCACTTCTTCTTTGATATAATTATCCAACAAAAGACTCCGTGGAACTGAGAGTCCAAGACTCCATTGAAATTGTGAACTGTTAGAAACATAAATGAAATTCCCATGAGTAAAGATTATATTTCTGTCCTCAGTACACATTCCAAGTGCTTAAATTAATTATTTATTACAGGTTTAAAATTATTCCCTTGCATTCATCACTGTCCAGTGAGGATCAACATGCTGTATTCAGGTCAGTTTCAGTTTCAAACCACCAGCTTATTTCAACGTGTTCAAGATTAATGAAAATAACAAATACATATTTCATCTCCAGATATAGGACATTTCAGAATATTAAATGGCGTAAGATTGTCAACCCATTGGTAAATTTCCTTCGAATATATTCCTTCACCCTTTTCTTGTGGCACGCTGCAGACTGGATCATGTCTGTATATGTTTTCTGATTGTGTCAATAACTCAATTACTGTACTGATACTTATAGATGTAAAATCAAAATGAATTAACTGTTCAAGGCTAAATTCCTACTAAGTAGGCTCTCATTTGCAAATTGTCCGGTAATGAGTGAGTGAGTGAGTCAGTCCATCCGAATCCTTTCGGCTGCAAAATAAGGAGAATCGTTGACATTAGAACCTTGTTTTGGCATGTACGTGCATTACGGGACTTACCAGCAAGTTCTGAGCTGACCTGCTTTTGATGAAAATTTGACCTACTTGGGTGACCTTTTGCATTACGCTTGGACCCCCAAGTCATCTTCCCCACCCTACTTTGTAGGTCCTGTGACGTTAGTCACACTACTCATGTGATAATATCCTTTGCATATCTTATATTACAGTCGTCCAAGGAAGGGAGTGACCAAAATAGTCATAGCAACCAACATAGCCGAGACATCAATCACAATCGATGATGTTGTGTGCGTCATTGATGGTGGAAGAATGAAAGAGAAAATGTGAGCAACTAAGCAATGGTGGCCTTCTCTGTTTGCTTGCCTACTGTTAGATGTATAATGTCTTAAACTTCTCTTATAACAGGAATAAACATTTAGAGTAAAGGCCCATTCTCACGGTGCAAGTTTTAGTAACAACTTGTAGCATACAACTAAGTTGCATCATGAGAACACTCGTACTATTTTAGTCGCATGCTACAAGTCGTATGAATTAGAACAGGTCCTACTTTATGCGATTAGTTGCATGCTACAAATCAGGGGATTCCCCGCTGAGTTGTTACTACAAATCGCAGAATGGGCCTTTACTCTACTCCATTGCCACTTTTGTTTCTAATTATATATGCAATTTATTACGGTAATCTCTGATAATTCAAGCACTTGCAGACTAGCTATTTACTCAATTAAATAGAAAAATTAGGCTGATGGACATTTTTATTTCCCAACATTTTTTAAAGTAGCTCAAATTGTGAACAGTTGTGAACAATCAGATCTGAACATTGACAGAATATGTTCTGGAATTATAATATATGTGTGAATTATTAGAGAGATTCGTATTTATATTGATAAGATTCCAGTTCTGTAAAGATTTGAAGCTGTCATGTTTCAATGAAGAGAAACTCTCAATCACTCACTGCAGGTATGATGCATCCAAAGGTATGGAGAGCCTGGACATGGTGTGGGTGTCCCGAGCGAATGCCTTACAGCGTCGAGGTCGTGCCGGGCGTGTGGCATCCGGCATCTGCTTCCATCTGTTCACCTCTCATAGGTTTGATTATCACTTCAGAGAACAACCTATACCAGGTCAGTCTCGTATTGTAGTCTTTATTTCTGGATTCTGAATGATATCTTTCCATAGTTCAACCTCATTTCTGTGTGAAACCATACCTGGATTGTTTAGCCCCTAACGGGACAAGTTTGAGGGATCCTAAGCTCTGAGTTAAAATCACTGATTTAAAGTTTAATTGAACATATTTTAATGTCCCATTGTTGTAGCTTTCTGATGTCGTAATATTTCATATTTTATCACCATTCAAATTCTCATGAAAACACGACACATACTTTGATATTGTGAAATGCCAGTATGGCTTTGAGTATTGAAATTAATTAGGAATTTCGTACTGTTGAGGTTCAGGCTCGCAATTGCCTATATTGTCCAAAGTTACATATTTCTGAACACAGCAACACCTCGACTCTGCTTGACATTTTCAACTTGAAGCAATATATCGGATAAAATTTATCCGTCAAACTCTTCTTTTTCAGAAATCCAGAGGGCCCCTCTCGAGCAACTTGTTCTGAAAATTAAAATGTTGGACTTGTTCAGAGGGGAAGAACCTGAGGTAAACTTTTTGATAATATGAAATTTGTGTTGTAAATGAAGATATTATTGAATTGATCAGGCCTCTGTATGTTACTTACTAGTGCCATTCATTAATTTGAATAAATAGAAGCAGAGAAGGCACACACGACATGGAGCATGAATTATGTCAACATATCTACATGGATTGATTGGGTCTGGTTTTCAGGATGTTCTCTTCAAGTTGTTAGAGCCTCCAGCAGCTGAGTCCATATCCAGTGCCATTAAAAGACTTCAAGCCCTTGGAGCTCTGGATGAGGAAACGGTAAGGGTGACTTCATATTTGTAGAAATTGGGGATAGTCTGTGTAGTATAAATTTATAACAATGGATGGCACCTTTAAGACTGAGTTTAGACTTAGTCTTGAAGGTACCACCACCCTTTGATATCAATATTCTTTGTCAGTTTCTTTTCATAGACCATCATCAAGGTATGTGGTATTACATATCTATATTTAAATTCATGTCATCGATACACCAGTATATACAGAGTGCCTCATTCTGGGATTCTGGACACATTCTCATGGCATCAGATTGTATACGTGCTACTGTCAGATATACCCTCTGATTGCATTGGGGTTGAAATCACGGCACGCAGATCTTGTATGCATGGCTCTCGACCAATCAGCATTTTCCTCGTGTAAATGGAGCGGAGTGTCACAGCCAAATAAGGGCTGTTCCATTTAAAAAGATGTACCCCCCACGGAAGGGAAACTTTGTACACCCCAACAACCAATATATGCAAATTAATTCTCCTTGCCTCCACCAAGCACAGCAAATAAATGTCCAGTACAACCTGGGAGAGAAGCATTTTTTTTTTTCATCATAGCAGCCCACCCACCCACATTTTTTATTTGGAAGGGAAAACAATTTTTTCTAAGGAACGATATCGGCCGGAAAACTGATTTCAGAGAAAATGGCAAATGCTTAGCTGTACACCATCGAAGTGGCGCTCTGGAGCGTAAAAACTGTAGTTTTATTCGGTTTCTACAGCCACGAGTCATTTCTACTATTTCCTTGACAATTTGGCACGTTCAAACGATACAAAAATTGTGCTTAGGCATGATTTATTGTTTTTTCACGCTTCAAACAGTTGAAGCGATGAAACAGCCGCCATTTCCTTCTGAGCCGTTGCTAAGGAAGTGACCGACCGCGCATGCCCACAGCCATCCATTGACGTCACTCGGGACGCTCCGCTATCCACGGAAGTGATATGGTAATGAGCTTTCGCCATAAAAGGATGTTTTCGAGACCCCGAGACGTATGATAATGAGCTTCTGCCATATATGGATGTTTCCGTAAGAGTTCGACTATATTTTCTCTCGGGAATACACCGGATTGAGGCGAAGATTGCCGATCTAACCCAAATTCAAGCTTGTAACTTCAGCTTTCCAACGATATGCGGCAACAACAACAACGCCAACGATCTAGACCTGGAAATGGTTGTTGTCAACGACTAAAACTTGCCGTTTTCAACGGTTTTAGGCGAATAATGACTGAGACCGTTTAACAACACGAGTAATTAGGTATTAATTAAACTATTTTCAATGATTTTGTCAGCCAATAAATTTATTTATGTGAAAATTGGGCACATTATGGACGTAAAAAATACAAAATCTCATTTTCAATTTTTTTTATTGTTCAGCCCCGATATGTCAACGCGCGTCTCCCCTTAAAAAGGAATCCCTTTCCAAATAACAAAGTGCATATTGGTAGAGGGCCCACCCATAGAAGCAATATTTTTACAGGCTTAAACAATCACCAAGAGAAGCAATTTATTACCTGGAGGGACCACCAAGAGATTTCTATTCTGGACAACCCCACCCACCAATATATATTTTTTTTTTTTCCCCTTCCGTGGGGGGTACATATTTTCAAATGGAACAGCCCTAAGCTGTTGTGTCATGTGTTCTTGTGTAATAATTTAGTTTAAAACTTGTTAATCCTTTTACAAGATATACTGGACGCATTTCACATCTGTCTCGTTTGCAGATACATGATCACTGTGTCGATCAAAATTGATACAGGCTGAATGTGCATTTTTCTGCACAGTGTAGTCAGAGGGTGTTACACCAGCGGTTTAGTAGGTTACAAACTCTGACAATGAGAGATTGTCTGGGCATGACCACACAGCCACGTGTTCATTTTCACTTTCCATCTCTTTCTATGTGTACTGTATGAGTATACTATGCAGTTATATTTAACCTTTTGAGAGCTATATGTTGGTGTACATTAATATGTGTTGTGTGTTTGCCCAGGAGCTGACCCCACTGGGATACCATCTGGGATCTTTACCTGTGGATGTCAGGTAAACACTTCGCAACATTGTAATGACACGCTTAGCTTCAGATTTCATGTAATTTGTTGAAAAATATAACACAAGTTAGTGATGTGCGACAGTGGCAGGGAGAACCGGGAGATTTCATAATATGAATTCATAAAATTAAAATCCTAGTTTATAGAGATCAAATACCAACCAGTAAAGATGAAGATCATGGTGTTCCTGTTTATCCTCATGTTCAGGTTTGCAGGCTACTACATTATCTAAAAGGTTTTGATAAAATGTAGTTACCCTTGAACAGCCTTCATCACTGTTTATTTCTCTGCCATTCATTGTCTTTACAGAATTGGTAAACTGATGTTGTTTGGTGCCATCTTCAGATGTCTAGATCCAGCATTAACTATTGCTGCCACATTGAGTTTCAAATCTCCTTTTGTAAGTTACATCTACGAGTCCCTCTCTACTCTGGGGATTCATGCTCATCTCATTTCACAAATATAGTTCACCGGAATTTAGTGATTGCTCATGTCGGGGTTGGGGGGGGGCCCTCTTATGAAGATGTGTTAGTTTGCACCTAGTGATAGAGTCTGCTGGATCCTGGTCACAAAAATATGCACCCACCTAATAACATGTCACAAATACGGTTTTAAAGAGTGGGTGAGAGTCTGTGCCTGCTGCTGGGTGGCAATTCAAATTTTCAATTTATTTCTATAATTTGAGGGCAGAATTAAATCTTTAGTTTTAAACATACATCCAAAAATTATGTAGTAGGAGGTGATCATTTTATCACCTTGACAACAGACGCAGGATGCTATTGTTGTTGTCTCACTTCGAACTGAGTAACACCAATTTCTACTTTCATATGTAAAAGAGTTAAATACACAGTCAGCTGGTCTATGTGGCTTCTACTGTCATTTATATATCAAGATAATAAAAATTGAATATTATCTCAAACTAGATATAATATATAGATATGATATAGTCATCCGTTTATGACCAACACAAGTGTGCTGTGTAAGACATTACTTTCTGGTCGCAAAATGTAGTCGCCAGACTGACACGAGTCTCTACATCTGGTGTAAATTACTCATCTTCGTAAGACCGGCTCATGGTATCTCCGTATCTCGTATAAAAACAAACAAATGCAAAAGCATAACTGATAAACTGACAAATCTCTGTACCACACCTTCTGCATCAGTGCTGCAACTGTATCTGCCAGAGATCCACTAGCAATGTGTGCACGGTTTCAATCCCGAGGCTCGTTTTTTCCCCCTGACATGCCTGAATGGCATACCACTGGATCACCGTTTCTTACTGTACCTTTGATTGGTTGGGTTGCCCGAGTCACCCACAAAGATCATCTGTAACTTGTCAATAATTATTTAAATCTGCTGAGGAATCAGTGTTGTAATTATTGTGATGGATCCATTGTGAAACATTTTTACTTTGTTGTAGGTTTCCCCATTTGGGAAAAAAGAGGAAGCTACAACCCAGAAACTGGAGTTTGCTGTGGGCAACTCAGATCATCTCACTATGCTCAATGCGTATAAGGTACTGTTGTGTCCTTTTCACACACTCCCACTGTTCTAGCCATTTGTGACTGCTTTTGGACTGGGAATTGTATTTACCCTATCAATGTTGTATTGTAGGTTTTCAATCACATTTCGCTTCACTGTAACGATGCGTTTAACCCTGGAAACTACTGTCTTGTTCGTCTATTTTGATAGCATGTACCAATCAATGTGGTTTCCGATCACATTTTGAGAGTCAAGAGTAAATTTGTCTACTTTGTAAGTTACTGCATTGACATACACATGGCATAAATTATTCTGTCACAATACTGATCATGAATAAATGAGATTTTTTCATCAAACTTTATTTGCTTACTCTCCCGGACTGGGGAATATATCTGGTTAGGTTGTTGTTGTTGTTTTCATTTACAGCTGTGTAGTGCTGTAGTAGTGAACATAGGTAAACCTTTCTGACACATTCTGTTGAATAGCTTTTTCGATTTCCATGAAATTTGGTAACATTGAGTATTCAAGATAGACAATGAACTGAAAGTGTTGTGGAATTTCTGAGGTTTTAGAAAAGAACCATTTGGAACAATTCCATGTACCATATTCAACGTAATGTTGTAATAGAAAGTGGAAAGCTCTTGACTATCATACTTTTTTGGGAAAATTTTGATGGGATGGAATTTTGCTCAAAATGTACTGATTCAACATGTTCAAGTGGAGGCAAGCTACATACATGTAAACATATTTAAAAATAATCATTATGCACAATATTAGGAGTGCTGTGTTTATAGCCACTTGTTCTGTTCTATCCTATTGAGAAGTTCTAATTGCTACGTCATTTTTGTGTCTTAACAGGAATGGGTCAGGGTGAAGAGATGTAAAGGATCGCGTGAGGCTTACAGTTTCTGTCGAGATAATTTCCTTTCTATTAAGACATTGCAGGTATGTTCTAGATGTCTTTGTTTTCACATTAGAAACATCAGTGACCATGCTGTATTAATGCCAACTCGACATCAGTCGCCATGCAGTATTATTGCCAACTCAACATTAATCGTATGCTGTATTATTGCCAACTCAGCATTAGTTGCCATGCTGTATTATTGCCAACTCAACATTAGTGACCATGATGTATTATGGCCAACTCAATATTAGTCACCATGTTGTATTATTGCCAACTCAACATTAGTTGCCATGCTGTATTATTGCCATCTCAACATTAATCAGCATGCTTTATTATTGCCAATTCAACACTAGTTGCCATGCTGTATTATTGCCAACTCAACATTAGTCACCAAGCTGTATTATTGCCAAATCAACAGAAGTCACCATGTTGTATTATGGCCAACTCAACATTAGTCACCATGCTGTATTATTGCCAACTCAACATTAGTCACCATGCTGTATTATTGCCAACTCAATGTTAGTGACCATGTTGTATTATGGCCAACTCAACATTAGTCACCATGTTGTATTAAGGCCAACTCAACATTAGTCGCCATGTTGTATTATTGCCAACTCAACATTAGTCACCATGCTGTATTATTGCCAATTCATCATTAGTCGCCATGCTGTATTATTACCATTTCAACATTAGTCGCTATGTTGTATTATTACTCGACAGCACAGTTTGAATTTACTCTGAATGTTTACCATTACTACCAACAGGAATAACTATTTAAATCTTTAAGAACTTATTGTCTGTTCCCATGGGAGCCATCTCTTTCCAATTTGCAATGGTGAGACATTAAATGTCAGCATAAATGGGAGGTACCGTTCTCTGTTTGATCAAACCATTTTAGGGCCGCATTGGATTGACCTAGTTTTACCAAAACTTTTTTCTCAATAACTACTTTACTGATGAACACAAACCTTCTTCACTGACAGTGTAGCACAGGATGTTTTGAATTGTGAAACTCTTGTTTATCAGATGCTGGCCAACATGAAGCAGCAGTTTGTTGAGCTATTGTCTGACATAGGGTTTGTGAAGGAAGGGATTACTGTGAGAGATATGGAGAGGGCAGTCAGAGATGGGGGAGATGGTGTTGTAGAAGTTACTGGTGTACTGGTGGGTAGCCTGTTCTCAGATTTGTGATATGATGACATGTTCATTGGGACTAATATTGTTGCTCTTTCCCTTGGGTGCAATGGGAGGCTTGCACAACAGAAACAAACGAAGTGCTGTTTGTGTTAGTTGATTGGTTAACTGGGCCAAAATCGACGAACAGAAAATGACAATCACAATCTGATTGGCTGTTTTGTATTGTGCAAGTCTCCCATCTGTACACTATTAATACTTTCCTTAAATTTTGAATTCTCAAAGGTGGACAACAAAGCTGTTTCAGGTATTTACCATGAAAGCATTGTCAGCTTTAAGGTGTGTTCCTCTTGGAGGGTTCCTTTAAAGTACTTTGTCGGGTCAATATGATTGATAAATCTCTAAATGTGAATACAGTTCAGTGGACCACCTTGGCCCCAAACTATGATTTATTTTAGCAGCCATGCCCATCATCACAGTCTCCTTCTGGCACACAGTGTTATTTAAAGTTTATCTACTTTACTACATGTGCTGCCATATCCTCAATTATTGTTTCTTGTAATTTAGGCCAACTCTAACAGTAACAATCTGAAGCTGGTGGGCGCCATATTGGTAGGAGCTCTGTACCCTAATGTGGTGAAGGTGATGAGCCCAGAGACTAAGTTCAGTCAGGGCAGTGCAGGTGAGGTCATCTTACTTGTTCAGATGGTTTGTATATGTCTCTGGAGATAATACCATGTTGTCAACATTCCTCCGATATATGCATATTCCCCATCATTGATGACAGCTATTCGAGTTTATTTTGCCAGTTTTATACACCTGGCAATTCAATAATATTGTAAGATTTTGTGAGCAAGTCTTAACTCATTAGATATATCTGATAACTTTACGAAAAATGTACGTACTCATAGTTAGCAGGAGACCATCTTTGAAGGTTATCCTTTTATTGCACATGAGCTTTTGAAGGTATGACATCATCTCTGATAGTTTAAAGTTAATTTCTTGTTTTGTTTTAATTTTCTCTTTTGACATAAACAGCTCCCCTTCCTGCCATAACTACGAATCTTCTGTCAATTCATTATTCAGACTGAGCATTAATCATGTTTGGATCCTGGGATACTACAGTCCATTGCTGGAGGCTCGGTCTCTAGATTCTTGTTATATGGCTTGGGTTATATGTGCATGAAAAACGATGCATGGGAGTTTATATTAAAGACTAAAATAAATCAAGTGATTATAATGAATATCAATATCAGTCTTCCAAAATATCTCTTTTGTTCATCATGAATACTTGTCTGTGTCCCATCCCAAACCTAATTACTAAGTTGTCAATTTTGTGTTATTGTACTTCATGCATTGATATCCTTGTCCACAGGTGCTGTTCCCAGACCCCCAAAACCAGAAGAACTCAAATTTAAAACCAAAATGGATGGATATGTGAGTAAAACTCAGTCAATATTGGTTGTGGATTGAATTTTAGAATCTTAAATATAGTCCCACTCCTTTAATACTGTTCTGTACTTCTCAACAAATTGATATTTAATCATCTACCTGCAAACACCAGATTCTGTTTCTTGTTTGCACTTACCCTTATTACTGAGAGTGTCGTCCTATTAGTTCGAAATCGGCAATATACTAGATATATGAATAATGGGTCCAGAGTTTCATCAAGCTACAATGGTGCAAAATTCAGAATCCCCATACGCAAAAAAACTTGCAAAAATATTTTTCCTGAACAGCATTTGCACTACTGTTTGCTACAAACACCATTTTGATTGCTGAGGAATGCACGCAACTAAGTGCAAAATTATGAAAAAAACATAACCAAAGGTGTTTTCATGGAGGTGATTGGTAATATCATCCCTGAATTATTCCATTTGGCACATGCAATGCACCAGATATCGTTCATATATGGTGTTGATGAAACTTTAAATTGACGTATAGTCAATAAAGAGAGTTGATTTTCAGATCTATAGCCACTACATTCATAGTGTCGATATGCATCTAGTCACTTTCGGACACTGAAATTGATATTTTAAAGTGAGTAAATTTTTCATTGATCACAGGTGAAATCCCATTCTGGCTTTGAACCCTGAATACTCCTGTTGAAATTTGGTATGCATACACAATGTTGATATTGTACAAAACTTCTGGCATGTTTAAAAGTTTCTGATGTATTTACCTGACTGAACATATGATATCGTATCAATATATCGAAGATGTAACCATCGATTTGATCATTTTGGCAGGTTTTTCTTCATCCATCTTCGGTGAATTTTCAAGTGCGGTATTATGACAGCCCTTATCTCGTATATCATGAGAAAGTGAAGACATCGAAGGTGAGTCATTGATGTGTTGAATGTGTCCTGTAAATAAGAATTATTGTTTGAAAGATAGTTTTCTTTAATTGGCAGATTCATAGTTAGATTTACTTCAGTGATGTAGGCTAGAACAATAATCTCTTTAATAATTCTTACATATTTACTTCAGAAGCCAATTCCAGAAAATATTCTGTCAACATTCAGCTCTGATTGTTTAGAACTGTTCACAATTGGGTTGCTGTACACTATGTTGTCTGAAGAAAATGCCCATCAGTCTAATTTTGTAAATTTAATTGAGTAAATAGCTGGTCTGTGTGTTTGAATTATTAGAGAGGTTACCGTACATGGTCAACTAGCCTCATTCACTCAAGAGCTTCAAATGAGCTTATAGTGGCTTCTCTAATTTTTTTTTTAATATATGGCACATATTCTCAGAAATATTGGGGTGATCGATTCATTTGAGCAACAAATAGTATGAAACCGAAGAACATTCATTCTGATCCAATTTACCCTGAGTGATTAGATTATAATTTGGAACATTCACTATAATTGACAAATCTGTATTTGTAAGATTCATTCTGGTAGTATCATACAAGGCTGTAGAACGTACCTTCAAGGATCTAGGAAAAGAGCGTACATATGGTTGACTCGCATCAGCTGTGGTAGTGTTACAGGCAGTTAAAAAATTAAACAGAAACATTCCCATTTGAAAAATATAACAGATTTGCGGGTGAGTTGTTCACTGAGTAAAATGTCTGAGTTCGTGTGTTGCAGGTGTATATCCGAGATGCTACGATGGTATCCGTGTACTCCTTACTGCTGTTCAGTGGAGGTAACTTGTCTGTGGATCTGAACAAAGGGAATTTCGTCATGTCTGTGGACGATGGATGGATACGATTCCTGGCCTCCTCACATCAGGTATAGTCACATCACTATTACAGTATCTCTACTGCTCCTTTAACCTACAGGGCGGGCATGTAACAGTGGACACATGAGTGACCGGGGCCCTCGATGGCCGAGTGGTCTAAGGCGTTTTGCTGGTGATCGCTAGCCTCACACCACTGAACCGACACGGGTTCGAACCCAACTGGTGCATGTGTGAGAGTTTGTCAGTTACTTGCTGACGGGCGGTGGTTCTCTCCGGGTACTTCGGCTTCCTCCGCCATCCAAACTGACTGTCACCATATGAATGAAACAACCTTGAGTGTGACATTAAACCAAATCTCCCCCACCCCCACATGAGTGACTCTATTGTGACCTCTGGTTCTCACTTTCAGTGCCTCGACCCATTCTCACTTATTTTTAACAAGAGAGGTAATTATTATTATTACTAACTACATGTACAGTCAATACCGACATCTGGGTAAACTGACCAACCTCGAAATACTGACATTATCCATTGTCACAGTACTTAAAGTATTTTGAACCTTGATAAATCAGAACCCAGTCAAAATCGTTACTACAATCTCGTCCCAGGTACAATCGGTATACACTGGTTTCACTTTAACTGAAAATCATATCAGAATGTTGCTGGCTCCCGCGAAAGATGAGGTCCCTAGTATAATTACTTGATTAGGAGCAATACATTATGCCAAATGTCACAACTTTCTATTTCTGATGGTTTCAGGTGGCTGAATTGGTGCGTGAACTACGGCTAGAGCTTGACCAGTTACTGGAGGATAAAATAGAGACCCCTAACATTGACCTGTCCACATGTCCACGGGGCAGTAAAATCATAACCACCATCGTCAAACTGATATCAACACAGTGATTGGTCAGATGGGTGGTTGGAGGGGAGGGGTTAGAGGAGATAATCAACGTAGAACCCAAACACCTACCAGTTACTGTAGAATCCCTAACATTGTCCTGACCATGCGGCGGTAAAATCAGCATCATTGTCAAACTGATATCGACTATGATTGGTCGGATGAGGTGAGGTGGGCGGGCTGGTGGAGTGGAATAAGTGGAAAGAAGCCCAATATGACTAAATGTTGCCAACACCATCATCAAATTGATCTCAACATACAGTGATTGTCGGGAGGGTGGGTGTTTGGGGGGGGGGGGGGGGGGGGGGTGATGTAGTCAACAATACCAAATAAGAGTCCACTAAGTGGTTGGTGCTAATATGTCTTCTAAATTATTAAAGCTCCTAGTATGCTCTGGTGCTTCATGAGCCCCAGGGTCCAATGGAACAATGACCAGTCCAAGAGTGTGAGATACATGTAGCCATATCTGTAACATATGAATAAAACTGCCAGTAAATTATTGACATGTCAATATATTTTACATATGTACATTGATGTGTGTATCTCTGAGTAACATACCATATATTTGTGGTAGTAAGCCTTAATTACAGCATGGAACAAGCACTGTGATATTGAATTACCTTGATGGTAGGATTGTATAAATGCCATGATGCTAGGATTGTATATATGCCATGATGGTACGATTGTGTAAATGTCATGATGCTAGGATTGTATATATGCTATGATGCTAGGATTGTGTAAATGCCATAGAATGTACCTATTATACATTGTATTTATATTTCATTCAATGAAATGTTTTGTGCTGTTAATTCCATTCTTGCTGCTGAATAAGGGGAATCTCGTAGTCTGAAAGTATGTATCACAGCTGGTAGCTATATAAAAACAAAATTCCTTCAATAACAATGTGTTTGCCATATTTGATTATAAGATTTTCCTCCCTAGTCCGAAATCATCATTTTGATATGATTAAACAATCTGTAAATTCTTAACATGACATATTCTGAAGATGTTTAAATAGTCACAATAGTCTGGACTGTGTGTTTGTCCATATTGTAAAAAAAAAAAAAAAAAAAAAAAATCCAAGTACGTTGTGGTCACTATATGCCTCATTTTCATTGCAAATGTTTGTATATACCGTTGTAATAGTTCACATGTACAGTGTATGGGTAATTTTGAATATGATTTATTGAGTGGGTGAGAAAACACTATGGAATTTTCAATTTTGGAGCTAACTATCAGTTTAGAGATAACAAGAACTTTACATTGGTTCTGGTTTCTCACATTTTAAACAGGGTTGTTAGTATGGATCTGATCTCTATCTGGAAAGAGACTGCGTATTATTTGCATGCCAATTCTTCATCAATTCAATGGTTTAATAGATTAGCCGATATCATCATGTAGAAAAGGAATCATGTAATTATACTTGTTTCTTTCTTTGTTTCTTTCTGTCCATTCATCCGTCCGTCTGTCTGTCCATCTCTCCATTATCCTTATTAACACTATATCTCTCGAAGAATTATAATCATTTAATCAGGTTTTCCAAATTTATACCACATATGATGCTGGCATTGAACCAGAAGCCTATTGAAAGTGATCGAACTTGACACATATTTTATAGGTCAAATTATACATGTAAGTATTCTGCCTGATATCTGTTTGGTTAATGTTTTTCTGGCTAAAGGGTTTCTCTAGGCTGGTTCATCAGATCACCGGAGTTAAGCAACATTGAGCTCGGTCAATACTTGTATGAGTGACCGGGTGCTGTACTGGCTGAGCTGATCAGTGTCCAGGATAATAGGAACTGTGAACACTCTTGTGTTCTAGCGTATGTAGGCACCATTGTGATATGGATATGACTGAAAAAATGTTGAAAAGGACGTTAAATCCTATTACTCACTCACTCACGTCTGTGTGGCTGTGTGGTTAATCCTGGGGAACTGAACCTCACTCTCAGTTCCCAGAAATCAACCTCGCCCAAGTTTTCCTCAGAGTTGCTTAGAGTTTTCCTTTTCCTCCTGTGGGTGAGCTAAAACTTTCTAGAATTGCTAAAAATACTCTGGGACACATTCATCACCCTGGGGGTAGTCCCCACCCCCTGGAAACTGGACCACACCCCCATTCTCCCAAACTAAGCCTCAATCCACCTCATACCGTCGTATATTCTGAAAGATTACATCATAATATTATACACTTATGGGAGATATCCATTACCCCTGGTGGGTAGTCTCCACCACTAGGGCATAGATCCCCACCCTCTATCTCCCAAGCTAAGCTTCGCATAACCTCGTAACCTCATATATTCTGAAAGCTAGATCACTGTACACTAATACAGGACACATCCATTCCTCTGTGAGGTAGTCTCCACCCCTAGGGAACTGAACTCCACCATCCATCTCTCAAAATAAGCCTCGCTCCACCTCATATATTCTGAAGCCAAGCCTCGCTCCACCTCATATTTTGAAGCTTTATGCTTTTATGAGAGACCTCCATTACCCCTGGAGTCTTGTCCCCATTCCCAGGGCACTGAACCCCATCCTCTAACTTCTGCCCATAACCTCATATATTCTGAAAGCTTAATTATTGTACACGTATGGGATGTTCTACTGCAGCCATCACATAAAACGTTCTTCACCAATACCAACACAAGACTAACTGTATGTAATCTATGCAGCACGTGAGCCCTAAATGGCTCGGCTCTGTTTCATATTTAGCCCAAGGTTTTCTCTGTTATTATTAAGTTATACACATATGGGAAATTGAGAAAGGGATTATACCCTGGATTCATGAGTAAGTGCAGGTTTGCAAATGTGACCTCGTTTATAGACTGATAAATGGAACTTGCAGACGAATATGGATTTATGTGCCTTGACTTCTCATTAGAGAAGGCTTATTTCTTCTGAATTTGTTATATCATGTATATGAAGCATATTAATGTTTTCTTTAGTGCATATGCCACTGTATAATATAGTTTGGAGTAGTAGAGTAATTCTTTCTGAATATGACTTGACTGATTTGTTCACAAATACTTTTATTTATGGAATAAATACAATATGCTGTGCATACAATGTGTCAGTTAATCAATGTTTGAGTTCATTTCTGTGTATTTGGAGAAATAAAAAAACAGTTTGAACATAAATGTCATCTTCATTTTATCCAGTCAATTTCTACGTTCCCACTTCGAACCTGCCTTGATTTATCTGACCCCCTAGTGTTCAAAATCCGAGGTGTAGATTTCACCTACAAACCAGAGACGAACCAATCAGAATGTGCACGTCGATTGAGAGTAAAGTGACATCATCCTCTATTTTTGGCGTCCTTCCTCCTAATCTGGTGCCCACTATGTAGGTCAGCCAATCAATAACGCTCTTGTGTGACCCATTTCGAATTTCAAATGTTTTCGAGGTCAGTGACGTCTCGTGTCTATTTATAAGTTCTTTGAACATTTAAGGGGGCCAGATATATCAAGGGAAGTTCAGAGTGGGAACGTAGAAATTGGCTTGATAAAATGCAGATGATAAATGTGAGAATAGCAGCTTCTGCTCTACAGTGGAGTACTGTATATCCCCGATGTTGTGTTTGGTTCTGGAATTTGTGTCCAGCCCATAGCATCTTCGCTAGCAAAGGAGGTACTCCTTTAGATAAGAGGTTCACTATGTAACATATTTTTGGCTAGCAAAGATTAATTACCCACCCGCTCAATTAAGAAAGCAAAATTACAGCTTGTAGTTTATGTTGCAGGACTTTATAATTTCACTATCTAAGGAATGCATTGTGAAAAGCAGCCAGACTCTAGGACTATCGGTCAAGTTAGGTGAATGTCGGGCGGGTCCAATACTGTAGGCTAGAACAGTGCCAGGTTTTTTTAGTGTATATGCAGTAATTGTTGGGATCAAATTGCTTCCCTTCCAATAACCATGTAATTATAAAGGGTCTTTCAAGTTGGTGGTGTAAACCATGTCTGTGATCGATGCTGTTGAATAATTTTGGATGCGGTAGATTCTAATTATAAAATATCGTGGTTTGAAAGCGACCGGCTAACTTTCATTTCCACATGACAAAAAATCGTGAAACTTTATCTCTGAAACATGGGAAAATCAGAGAGGGGGATGACCTGGTTCCATATTTGTGACGATTTCCCCATAGTAACCTTATGGGAACTGAGGTAACCCCCTAGTGGCTCAGGAGAGTGACTGTCTTTATGATATGAACTTCATTCATACCAAACACAAGAAGGTCGTTTACAAAATTCAAATGAAATATTACCAGTACATGTATAACAAAGAATATGAGAGGACTCGAGGATACTTTCATTTGCATTGTCTATATGAATTAAAGGATCTGAAGGATAAAAACTTTTGCCTTGCACTGAACGATATACCACTTTCACTTGTATTAACAAAATGAGTGGCCTGAAGATGGGGCTCTATCCGTGGCAATAAAAAGAAATATTAAATCACTGACCCCTTTCGCTGGTGTTCACAAAGGGCAATAGGGTTTGTCTGGGCAAGTTTGTTTTTTTCAGCAGTATCGGTATTGTCAAGTTATTTGAAATCATGTCAGTTTATAGTGGAAGTAATAAAAAATATCTAAAGATTATCATCAAAATTGCTATTTTATAATTTTAACTTGGGGACACATATTTAACAAATGACACGGATACAAATCTTGTTAACAGTATCTAAAAAGTATATGAGAAGGTGCAAATTATGCCAAATTGAGCTTATTCAGTTGAAAATAAAAAAAAATTTAAATAAAGAAAAAATGCTCCAGATTGTTTTTGTCAATATTTAAACTCTGTTACACATTTGTACGAAGTAGTAGTAGAAAAATATGTAAGATTAAGAGAAAATTTCCACAAGGGGAAATGTCTTTAGGGGTGAGGGGGGATGTCTGCAGGGGTAAATTCATTTCGGGAGATGTCCTGGATTCTGAATTTCTATTACAACTAAAGCATTAATGATTAAAGGACGGGCACATTCCTAATGTGGAAAATAATGTCCCAGAAAATAGCTGGGTTTAACTACCGGACAATCACAGCCTTCAAACCTGGCACTGACGGGCCAAATATGACCGGAATTCCCAGCTGAAACCGTGTTGGTGATTCCCGGGGTGGAAAAGGGCAACCCCAAGATAGTGACGTCATCAGTGGGATTTCCCTACTTCCGGTAGAAAGACGAGCGAAAACACGTGTGTGGAGAAGAAGTCGAAGAAACGAGTAGAGTGATGGATCTAGCAGAAGCCATTCAAGAATTCCAAACAATGATGAATAAGCTATCCACAGATACATCATCAAAGTTTATACATTGGCTCAAAGATACCATCAGTCAGCACGAGGTGGATAAGGGTAAAACATATTAGTTTTGCATGCAAGCAGGCCAGGAGTCCATGGAAACTTCCCCTCCTCCCCTCCCCCAATACCTCTGAGCCCTACCCCCTTCAAAATTTTAATGTAAATCCCCACCTAAACCATTCTCAATTAAATGTTCCATATTAAATGAAATATTAACTAAATCCCAACATAAATCCCACCCAAACTCCCACATGGCAAAATATTGATGTGAATCCCCACCTTATAGGGCAGTTCATCCAGCATTTTCAAACCGTGAACACCGTTTGCAATACAGCGTTTCCAGGTTAAACCATCTTCATCTTCAAACACTACACGTTCTCAACAGAAAATGATGGAACGTATACAGGTGTAGTATTCAACTTGCGATGTGAAGATGGGTTTGACAAGGTTCCCTACATGTAGCCACCTATTGTATTTTCCTTACATGACGAATAGGCCCACCAATTGTATTTCCTCCACTGGGACTGGAAACGTGTGAAAGTCTCACCCTCTGGGGCATAAATTTCTTGTGAATTCCTATGTAATCCACCACTAAGCCCGACCCTGGCCCAAGGTTGAGGGGTGGGGGATTTGTTTGACTCCTGCATTAGGCCTTCCACACTTGATTCCTTGTTTCCCGTAAGCCGTCTGCATGTCATTTCATCTACCGCCCGGTTTTTTTTCTTCATTATTTTTCATTATTTTCATTATTTGTTTTTTTTTCTTACCTTAATGCCTTTTTCAAGCACAATTTCTTGCTTTAAACGTGTTGAAATTAGCAAAATGTTTATGCCAAACTCAGTGCTCACGAATCTCAAAGACCAATCAAAGCTGACGATTGAACTGGCAAGATCTGCGAAAATAATATGCTCACTGGGAAAGTACCATCAGGGGAGGTAAATTATTTGTTTAAACATTCCCAAACATGGCGGCCGTATGATGTCGACCCGAATTTATTTCAAATAATGAGTAATGAATAATGAAAACTGATACCCTGCCCACATCACTTTTGAAAATCAGTCTGATCCAGGGAAACAAGGAATGAAGTGCCACTTTCCACTCTAGCTATAAATGCCACCAGTTAATACTTGCATGATACAGATATACAGAGTGGCAGTTCATCAACGGAAAAGTATTGAAATTGAAGTTCCATAGATTTTCATAGCCGAATGTTTTTCAACCCAAGATATGTTGAAAACCCAAGAGAATAGGTCATTTCTCACATGATCAGAATTGGCAAAACTGGCTCTGATGTGTATATACTGATTGATTATTTTATCGAGCTAACAATTTTACTGCAAATATTCAGATTTCATTCTGGATGCAATGATGTATTTTGATACAAATTCCATGCAACTTGAGAGTCCTGAACTTTTGAATTTTAACTATAGCCTTGTGAATGTCGAGGTAATGGCATATGCAGGCAGAAGCAACAGGATAATAGTGTTAGGAGTTGCTTTGCATAGGTGTAACCTGATGTGAGAATTCACATTAGCTATTTAGGGTATGGTGGAGATTAGGGAAGAGTGAAATAGCTACTTTCACCAGCAGAAAAATTAGTCATCGAAGAGAAAATTTGACATGAAAACCATACTGAACCAAATTGTTGATGCAAAACAGTCAGCGATCATCAATCTTAATAGGCCCAGGAAAGATATTAGCTTAACAATCCAATACACAGGAAGGAAGCAATCAGAGATTGCTCAATTGTATGCCCCCTTCCGCTTTAATCCGACACTGCCCCGCCATTGTTCTGTTGTTTATTGGTTGGTGGAGGCCTAATTTGGATACAGGATAATTGTACAAATTCTGTTTCAGTCACTTTTTTCCCCATACCTCACATAATACATATTCCAAGTATCAACCAACAAGTGATAATACGATGTTTTGATGCAAGATGGTCGCCAGGGCTTTCCCCAAATCTGAAAATGTGACCTGGTTTTGAGACCTACATTCCTTGGGAGTATATTGTGGTGAAATTATGAAGCGATCAGTGAACTTTGAATTTTGCACCCAATTCACTCTTTCTGGGGCAATTTCATACTTCAGGTCCGACCTATGTTGTCTGCTTTGGAATGTAGAATAACATAATATAGCCATTTTCCTGGTCCAAATCGGTTATGGACTGAGATCCAGCCTGGACAAATAAATATATCCCATTCACTTAGGTTTGATAAACAAAGGGCCATAACTCTTGAAAATATAACCGAAAGCAGAGAAACTTCACGCTGCACACCAATGGGTCACTGACCACATATCATGCAAATTTCATACTTGTCCATACAATATAACCGAGATCCAGCCCTACAAGTCTCAATTCACAAAGATTTGAAGAAAAAAGGGCCATAACTCTTGAAAATATACGCGAAATGTGGAGAAACTACACGCTGCACAACTACAGGGCACTGACCACATATCCTGCAAATTTCATAATTATTCATACAATATTAACCGAGATCCAGCCTGGACAAGTCCCAATTCACAGAGAATTCAGGAACAAAGGGCCATAACTCTTGACAATATAAGCGAAACGAGGAGAAACTTTACGCTGCACAACTGTGGGGCACTGACCACATATCATGCAAATTTCATACTTGTCCATACAATATTAACCAAGATCCAGCCCGGACAAGTCCCATTCACAGAGATTTCAGAAAAGGGGCCATAACTCTTGAAAATTATACCGGAACTCGGAAAAAACTCAACGCTGCACATCTACGAGGCACTGGTCACATTCCATGCAAGTTTCAATCCTGTCCATCAAATATTAACCGAGATATTGCGCGGACAAGAAATTCGGACGGACAGACGGACGGACAAAGCGATCGCTATATGCCCCCTCTAGTTAGAGGGGGGGGGGGGCATAAAAATGGAAAGAAAGGGCGACCTAGAGTTATTTTATGGGATTGCACACTGCCTCGGCTGACATCCGTCCTGCTGTGACATGTTAACTAATTGTGAAACATGTACCATACACCTGTATCGCCCCGTCGTTGCAAAATGGGATGGGCCAGATGTGTGCCCTTGATCTACTGAAAGCTGTGTTTGAACATGGAAACCCAGGTCTTTGTCTCAGATCTTAAGTCCGTGACATGTAAGATGGGATGTGTTTAAAGGCGAAATGCCAACATTTTCTTATATTTTCATTTTTGTATTCTTCATGGGCTAGTTAATGATGGAAATATGAGCATATCTACTTTGTTTAGTTTTACTTGAAGTATTTTGTCTCCTAGTAGCTTTGGAAATGTGCTCCAAAGTTGGTATCTCAAGCCCAGCTGATTTTGGAAATAGAATCAGCATCGCTAATCTCCTCTTGTTTGACATTGGTTTGTGACATCACATCAGACTACTTGGTCTAACGTCAATATTTGTAACGTTCAGTCTTCGGGAGCTGGTCTGACATGACGTCACACTCAAAGAAAGGTAAGCAATGATGGTTTGCAAATTTAGCTGTGCTTGAGATAGGCCTACCAACTTTTAGAAGCTTTTATTAGCAGACAAAATACTTCAAATTAAACCAAGCGAAGTAGTTGGTCTGATTTTTCCATCATTATTCAACCTATATAAAACATAAAACCGAAAATCTAAAAACCTTTGCATTTCACCTTTAAAGATCTGCTTTTAATCAGATTGGAACAAAGGACTGCCCTCCAGGGGTTATTCTATTCGGCAGGGAATAGACCAAGGGTCTATTGGTGCTTCATGGGTGCTTCATTTTTCCTAGGAAACTCCTTAAAAAGTGAAAAAAAATGATCATATTTGGCCTGTGTAGATGAACCTAGCCATCGATCCATATATGCCTGTTTGCGGCACTGACAATGCTGAACAGGATGGTGTCACAGATATAAGCTATTAAGAGGGCAAGCAGAAAACAGACTACCCTATCATGAAATTAGTCGTGGCCACTGTTACAAAACTGTGGAGTGTACCCAATAATTATATTCATCTTGTCTTACTCATTTTCAAGGAAAGCAGACATTCAAATCTCAATCAGATGTGATTTTGGAGAGTATTAGAGGAGACATAAGGAACAATCTACCAGTGAATGCAATAGCAGATACAGAAACTATTGTGTTTCCCACTGTAGGTTCAGTAAGTATATGTCTTCTTTTGGGGTGACATTGGAGTGCTTTAAAAGATAGTTTTGGTGGAACGTCCAAACAATGTTAGAACTACTGTATGTATCTACTGTATTTCTTCTAATTATTCTGATGGCAAAATTAACTTCAGGTATCTGTGGAGAGAAATTCTGTTAACATTCTACAAAATTCACTATATACTTGTAGCTATCTGTTCAGTTCTTGGGATAAAAAAAAACAAAACAACAACATATCCATGCCACAATATTCAGCCTCATAGGTCCTGACATAAAGATCGTTTTTCTCTGCTTCAGTTCTGAGTCTAAAAATGCTGTCAAAAAATAGAATAGGTTATGTTAAGCTCAATCTGTCCAGGTGATTAATTATATTGGGAATATGGTATTCATACTCGTATGAACATAATGGTTGATTAGCAATGAGTAGCAATTAATTGAAAACTTGGGCCTAAAAGGAACCAGATACTATTTGTTGTAATATTGTCTATGTACTGAATTTGTAGAATGCGGACTGTAAGCCTGCCTCCACCGTCCATGTCGATGCCTTCCTCTATGAAGACGATCTAGTCGATAAGCTCTGTGAGAAAGGAGATATGAGTCGTAATTACTGTACATCGTGTGGCAGCCGTAATGTCAAGCCCCTCAGTACGTTCAGTGTTTATAAGGAAATCTTGAATCTGGATTGAGTTGCCAACATGTGACCTGACCTCCTTCTCATTTCACCAGCTATTAGTCTTGTCTCTAATTTTTGGTCTAAGAGTTCAAGTAAAGGAGACAAAAAATCAAGTTATATATCAGTTAATTCTAAACATAAGCCAGTTCAGAAATTATTGGATATTGATAGATTGGGTGATCACAGTAAAGGGGGATAACTCTTAGTCACAATAAGGGGAGATAATTGATCCTAGATATATTTCAAAAATACAATTTACATCAATGCTATAAGGGCGTGAATCCTGCTTCGGTGTGGGACCATTCAAAAGTTTGATGATTATAAGAAAATGCTATTCTCCTAAACAATACATGTACCTTTTTTCATTTCTCCAGCTTTCATAACTCACTCGGCCTCCGAGTCACAAATCAAGTATGTGTTTGGTTATTTGGTACCACAGTTATCGGGAGCCACAGTGTTAGATGTAGGATCCAGACTTGGAGCTGTCCTCTATGGTGTAAGATATTGTAGATTAACATGATAATCTTCATTATTCTATAATTCAATTATTCTAAATCATACTTTGCAAATTGCCACTCGATCTAGATGATTCAGTGATGTTTGAAAGAAAGGGATCTTGAAAGTGTGGGCACGTGTGCAATCTCAGTAAACTAAGATAAAATATCACGCAATATTATATCTGACTTCAGCGCTATATAAATCCCATGCGAATTTCAACTACATTTGTTAGCCAATCAGGTGGCTAGCTTGTTGAAACAATTTCAAAATCACGCCCACAGTAATTACACACGGTAGCACGTGGACCAACAGGATAAACATTATCGGGGAACAATGTCCAAATATGGCATCATTTCCAGTCAGTGTGCATGAACATCAAAGAGTTGACTCCCGCCGAAAAGTCTGGCTTTGTTAGGCTGTAGAAAATATCAAAAGATCATGCCGTGCGAAGTTGTTAATATCCCTGAAGTAAACGTCAATCATGGACAAAGTGAAAAGGCAGAACTTGTCGCGATTGGTTTATTATGGGATCTCGTAGAATATCGGTGAACACAAATTTTTCATGGTGTTACGTCTAGATGATATTCCACTGAGTTACCATCTTGGTTTACCAAGATTGGGCATGTGTGATGTGTTGGGCTGGGGATATGAATCATGAAAACGAGACTAATTATGGTGGTACAGGTGGGACCGAGTGTTTGTATTTGAGAGTCGGGATATGGGGAATCAATCCCTCTTCAGTATGTTGGCAGTAGTCGCCTAATGTTTCAATTCAAGGAGAATTCAAGAAATCTTTTTGAAGGTTGTTCATGGCATTTTAGGAAATGGGTGTTAATTTGATCTCGTGAAAAAGTTTGGTGATATATAACACTCTTCTCCCTTAATTTGGTGTAGAGTTGTGAAAATTTTTGCAGGCAATTTGACATTCACGACAACTGAATCTGTTGGCGTTTTTTTTTTTTTTCATCATAGGCTTTTTTATACAGTGGTGCTTCAAGAATTATTGGGATTGAAATGAATCAAGCTTTCTGTCAACTTCAACAAACCCTGATTGACAAGTATCAATTTCAAGACAGAATCAAGGTAAAGCGATATTGTGTATAGTGGTACTATAATGCCCAAAACTTTGTTTCGATATTTGACTTGTGGAAAGTTCATAATTCATTTGGATGACTCACAGAACAGCTTAAGTTTTATGGTAATACACCACATCTAATCCCAGAAGTACCGCATATTACCGCATATTCATGCCTGGGGTGAAACTGAAGGGCAGGTTCATGCACATACATTTTTTAACGAGAGCCAGCAATGCCAGGGTATTTTGTCTGATTGCCGGTTCAACAGTTCAAGATATTTGCACAATAAATGTTGTTAGAATAATTTTGGCATTTTAGTGCAAGTAACCTTCCTGAGATGGCGGCATTGCTGGCTCTTGTGAAAAGACACATGTGCGTGAACCTGCCCTTCAGTCCGTCCGTCCATCTACTTGTACATGTATATACAGGCCTTGTCTGCAAGATATCTTGAGAACTACTGGACGGAATTTCACCAAAGTTGGATGGAAGCTTCAGTGGGATAGCCCCCTCATTTGATTAGGTTTTGGTGTATGTGTGCATGCATTCATCCGTGTCTGGTGTCCGTCCGTCCATCTACTTGTACATGTATATACAGGCCTTGTCTGCAAGATATCTTGAGAACTACTGGACGGAATTTCACCAAACTTGGATGGAAGCTTCATTGGGATAGCCCCTTCATTTGATTAGGTTTTGGTGTGTGTGCATGTGTTCATCCATGTCTCGTGTCCGTCCGTCAGTCCATCTACTTGTACATGTATATACAGGCCTTGTCTGCAAGATATCTTGAGAACTACTGGATGGAATTTCACCAAACTTGGATGGAAGCTTCATTGGGATAGCCCCCTCATTTGATCAGGTTTTGGTGTATGTGTGCATGCATTCATCTGTGTCCAGTGTCCGTCCGTCCGTTCATCTACTTGTACATGCATATACAGGCCTTGTCTGCAAGATATCTGGAGAACTACTTGACTGAAGTTCACCAAACTTGGATGGAAACTTTATTGGGATAGCCCTCTCATCTGATTAGGTTTTGGTTTGTGTGTCCGTCCGTCTGTCCATGTACTTGTACATGTATATGTATATACAGGTCCTTTCTGCAAGATATCTGAAGAACTACTGGACAGAATTTCACCAAACTTGGATGGATGGTTCATTGGGATAGCCCCCTCATTTGATTAGGTTTTGGTGTGTATGTGCGAGCGTTCGTTCATGTCCATCCGTACGTCAATCTACTTGTGCATGTATATACAAGCCTTGTCTGCAAGATATCTGGAGAACTACCCCACAGAATTTCGCCAAACTTGGGTGGAAGCTTCATTGCAATGGGCTCATCTGATTAGGTTTCGGTATGCATGCATGCGTTCATCTGGGTATGTTGTCTGTCTGCCTGTCCATCTACTTATACATGTATAGACAGGCCTTGTCTGTAAGATATCTGGAGAACTACTGGATGGAATTTCCCCGAACTTGGATGGAAGCTTCATCATGATGGCCTCTGGTGAACTTCACCAGACTTGGATGGAATCTTTATTGGAATGGCCTCCGCATCTTATTATGTTTTGGTGTGCGCGCGTGTTTGGTGTTCATCAGTCTGTCTACTTGTACATGTACATGTATAGACAAGCCTTGTCTGTAAAATATCTGAAGAACTACTGGATGGAATTTCCCCAAACATGGATGGCAGCTTTATCGTGATGGCCTCCTCATCTTATTAGGTTTTGCTCTGTTTGCGTGCATCCATCTGTTTCTGATGTCCAGCTTTGTTACATGTATGTACAGGACTACTCTTGTCTACAAGATATGTGGAGAACTACTGGATGAAATTTCACCAAATTTGGATGGAAGCTTCATTGAAATGGCCTTATGATCTAATTAGGTGTTGGTGCGAGCTAGTGCTTGTGTGGGTCCATGCAAAATGTGCTTATCTGTCTGTCCAATTTTTGTTCACTCCATATCTTGGAAACTACTGAAGGCAGATGTGTGAAACTTCTATACGGTCCAGCATGTATACTATAGGTGTGGCTCTTGTATGTTTTGCATCTTTCCTATAATGTGATCAGTTTCGAAATATTCACATTGGTTGGACGCTGTAGATGTCGGCAATCCACTCATTGCTATATAAATCCCGACTCCTCACTGGGTTACTGCAACAATGAAAATCGCCTCTTTGTAATTAATATTTTTAGATGCGCAGCTTTGTTTAGGATACTTATTGCTACATTCATTTTATAGCACTTTCCCTTAAATTATGTGCCCACTTCAGGCAAGGTGGGAGGTTGGGGGAGACGTATGTTTTTGCTTAAAAAAACAACCAGCATAGGCTTCATGCCGGAGCAGCAACTCAAGGGTCAAAGCAGAACCTCTAGTTTATTCATCATTTCATTGATTTTAGAGGGTGATCAAATTTATTAGAATCGCAACACAGATTGAATTTTGTCCCCGAAATTTGGGGGTTGAATTTTGACGATTGAATTATTAGAGGGATTAGCACAGTTCAGATAACTGATACAATACCAGTATTGATATTGTACCATCACTTGGAGTAAGAAATCTTTAACGGAGTTATTTACTGTTAGAAGAGAAAGAATCTTTTTCTTAAAATTGTTTCTTTTGGCTCTCTGATCATCCTGAATTCTCACCATTCATCCGTAAAATATTTCTGTCAGCCTTCAACCATTGGTGGGAATGATGTTCATAACATGCTGATCCATAATGAAGGATATTATAACAGTATTTAACCTTTGGTGGAAACTGCTTGTAAGGCCAAATAAAAAAAAAGATGTTTGGTTCTCGTTACCTGACCGCCCCTAGATTTACCATGCCTACTCTGGGAAATTTTTCAATTATTTCAAGAAAAAAAAATGCGCTGTCGAAAGACAGATTCTACCACCACAAGTCGGTTTATAGTAGTTCTGGGTTTTTACAACATAATAACGACATTAGATGGTTTAATGAAGAAAAACAAAAATTAATACTTATCTATCCTATTTTTGTTCACAATTTAACCAGAACCAAACATCTTTTTCATTTGACCTGATATGGCAATCCATAATAGAGAATATATCGGGTGAAGCAAACAACTTGAAAACCGGTGCTAATTTATAATGTGATATTTTCAGGTTATTCATGACGATGTTCTTAATCAGGGGGAGATAATGAGAACAGGTGAGCTTTGGTAGCTGTCCGTACGACTGAAGAGAATCAGATGAGTTGACTGTTGACCATTCCCAATGATATTCAGCCAAATTTCTCAATCACTTTATATGGTATATATGATAAAGTGAATATGAAAAACTAAAGAATACAGCACTGTTACTGAAAAGATCCTGTTGCAACAGCCCCAAGGAAGATAATTTGATTTTTCATCACAAACTTTTCATGGTCAGTGGTTCTCCCCGGCTACTCTGGCTTCCTCCACCAACCAAACTGGTTGTCACCATATGAGAGAAATAATCTTGAGTATGACAGTAAACCAAATCCCCCACCATCCCCTTTTTCATCACAATCAAGGGAGATAATTCGACCTGTCACAATCAAGGGAGATAATTTTGCATTCTGGTCACAATCAGTGGAGATATTTTCTTGTCACAAATCATCATTGATATTTTTGGGTCAAAGAATGTGTGGGTCATTATACCGGACTGAGTGAAAAATGGTTTGTGATCTTTTTAAATATGTGTCCATAATATTCAACACTAAAAAATATCCAAACCTTTTAAAAATTTTAATAGGGAAAAACTCTGGGCCAGTTTGATTGCCGGGTGGAATGACCTCATTTCTGGCAGCCAGTTCTAAAAAAAAAATGGTGGTGAATGTGTGCTGAATTTGTTTATATGGTTAAATGGTAAAGCCAGGCTACCTTGTGTGGTGGGTCGTTTGTTTTCTCGAGATTTGCACAGTCAATTTACTACATATCAAGTAAGGCTGTCCTCTTATGGTGAAAGATTTGTAGATTAGCATGATCTATATCATCATCGGACTTTAGTATTTTCTTTACGAAACACCGCTTTTTGTGCAGAATTAAATGTAACTGGTACTTTTGCAAGTTTACGTCATATCCAAGATAATCTTCCAAATTATAGAATTTATACCTTTTTTCTTGTTTTACAACTTTAATTTTTAACAATTTCAGTGTTGTTAATGTTATTATAGTGCACAGCGTCACAAGCATGTCGGAACTTGTGACGTTATTATGGAACGATAAACCACGTCACAACGCAACATTGTTACAAAACTGTTCCATTCTCTGCATTGCCGCGACATCCCGCAGATGGTGCAGGACGGCCGAAGTATGACGTCGTTAACGTCATCTCTGATGTCAAAAGAGGCAGCGCAAATTTCTCTCTCGCTGTAGAAATCTGCCTTTGAATCCAAGATGGATAACGAGTGAAATGTTGGGGAAAACTTCAGTACGTTTTGTTATTCACATCGTTATCTTGAATATGGCATAAACTTACACAAATTCCAGTTACACTTTAAATTAATTCTTGGCTTTACTGTTTAAAGGAGTTTAAATGTTACCATAACTATTCCCTTGTCCCTAGATCATGTATAACATTCTTAAATATATCGCACTTAGCTGACCAGGTCTTTCACTTCATTTTAATTTATTTTTAAATGTTCTGTACTTTACAGCTGATGTTGTCATATTGAACAATGTGTTTGATTTCTTTGTTCCCACGGATGAACAAGTGAAGTGAGTACACTTTATGTACACATACTGTAACCAATATGTGCTCAGAATTACTGTATTCTGACTGGAAATATTTGCTTAGAAGTACTGTATTCTAAAGGGAATATGCGCCCAGAAGTACTGTATTCAAACAGGAAATATGTACTCAGAGGTACTGCATTCTGAAGGGAAATATGTCCTTAGAAATACCTGTACTCTATTCTGACTGGAAATATGCGCCCAGTGGTACCATATTCTGACTGGAAATATGTGCTCAGAAGTACTGTATTTTGACAGAAAACTCGTGCTCGGTACTGTATGCCTGCCTGAAAATTTGTGCTCAGTACTGTATTCTAACTGGTAATATGTACTCAGAAGTCCTTTATTCTGATGGGAAATATGTGAGTGGAAAACTGTGCTCAGAAGTACTGTATTCTGGCCCGGAATATGTGTTCAGTATTTTGACGGGAAATATGTGCTCAGCAGTATTGTATTCTGACTGGAAAATATGTTCTCAGAAGTATTGTATTCTGGTGGAGAATATGTGCTCAGAAGTACTGTATTCTGACTGGGAATATCTGTTCAGAGTACTGTATTCTGACTGGAAGTATGTGCTCCGAAGTACTCTATTCTGACTGGGAATATGTGCTCAGAAGTACGGTATTTTGAAAGAGAACAATTGCTCAGAAGTGCTGTATTCTGACTGGAAATCTGTGCTCAGAATTACTGTATACGGACTGGAATTACAGGCCTCAATTTAAGGAGTGCTGATGGTAACCTCCCAACAGGTTACCATGAAATCTACACTGGTAACCTATTGCATAATTATTAACCTATGTCATATTATTAGTCAAAATTATGGGGACCTGAAAATAGGTTACCACTATTTTTCATATGGCAACTTCCAGGCAACCTGAAAACAGGTTACCACCTTAAATTGAGGCCTGAATTAGGTGCTCAGAAGGTCTGTATTATGACTGTAAATATGGGCTTTAAGTACTGTATTCTGACTGGAAATATGTCCTCAGAAGTACTGTATTTTGATGGGAAATATGTGCTCAGAAGTACTGTATTTTGACTGGACAGTTTAATAAACACAATATGTACATGTAGTCCAGATTTCCAGAATGCAAGTGCATTGAGCAGAACAGAAAATTTTAATTCGAAGTCATTTCAAGGCCTTTTCACAAATTTCTCATTCATCTTAGTCATTTCAGGCTTGAGTTTAATTGGGAGACAATTAGCTGTGATAACTCTAAGATGAAAATAATTCACCCACTCCTAAAATGGTTTGAAAATTTGAAAGAAAATTACCCGAAATCATGATCTAAGCAATTGCATCCCTGTATCATTGTAGAATCTCTGAACTGTTACACCTTGAAATATTCTACCATGAAAATGTAACCTTCCACGTAACGATTCAGTGTTTGATAAAAAGGAAAAAAATAAATAAAACATACAATTTTTGCAATGTTTCAAGTGAAACTAATAATTGGGATTGGCTTTTCCTTTTAGGATCTGGTCATTCTTACAGTTGGTACTACGACGAACAGGGACAAAAATCATCACTGCGCCCAGTATAGAGGAATGTCTACAGTCCCTGCAGGTTGGCAACTTTCTATAGTGCTTAATGTTTTGTTGCAAATTCTGTTCAGTAATCATGGGACAATTACAGTAAGTGTACAGAACCTAGACCAATGTACCACAAATCAGCTGCCATATTATTAATAAGATATTATTTAGTGACATATTTCTTTTATAAACCTGTTAGAAATACATACACTGAATGAACTAGTTAAATATGAATGTATCTTTTAACTGAAGATTTCAAATGTTGGATCAGTTTCAAGGTCTAAACTTTGTTGAAGTCCCATTAATAACTTTTAGTCAATCAGTCAGTAATCGAAATTAAAAACTTCTCAGAATGTCTGTTGTTGGAGATATCCAACTTGCCTGATAAATCTGTGTAACCTCACTATGAACAAACTTTCTCATGAGCTAGATACACTGGCTTGGTTAGTTAGCCAGAACAATTCTGGACATAAATAGATCATGATTTTCTCCAAATTGAATCGGTCAGTAAGCGCATTCAGCCAGCTCATTGAGACAAACCACTGCAAGGTTTAAAATGTAACTGGTTTGAATTTCATTGCTGGCCAAAACCACTTTGATGTGAGGTTGAAATTGACATTGGGAGTCCAAGCAAAAACCGCAGGCTTGGGATACCGACATGCCAATTCAAAACAATGATGGGTGATGAAATGTACGAGACCGTATAAGAGAGGAAATGACTCGATAATTCAAATCACCAACAATGTCTGGGTAAACTCTCTGTGAGGATTTAGGGTTACCTGGACTTGTGAATATGCACTACCTAATGCTGTCAGTTGGACTACAAGTCAGTGTTTTCCAATTCAGCAAGACCATTACCACAAATGGGATATGATGTATTTGGGAGATTCATAGTATACAGTCAGGGGACCAACTTAGCCACAACTGTTCCTATCAATAATACCTTCGGATGATAGTCACACATGGCGTTCATTGATCTCCGTGTGCTATAACCCGTACCGTATAAAAGTTCATTTTGATGCTCCTTACCTGTTATTTTCGGGAAGCTAATTCCTTCTTTTCCACGCTTGTCGCTTTTATTAAAGTTTCCGGCGCTGGTAATCAGCTGTACAAAAGCCGTTTTCACATCGACCCTGACTTTCCCCATGTTACGGTAGACGCCATATTGTGTGTATTTGGGCCACTACGCATGCGCAGTTACACAATATGGCGTCTACCGTAACATGGGGAAAGTCAGGGTCGATGTGAAAACGGCTGTTGTACAGCTGATCACCAGCGCCGAAAACTTTAATAAAAGCGACAAGCGTGGAAAAGAAGGAATTAGCTTCCCGAAAATAACAGGTAAGGAGCATCAAAATGAACTTTTATACGGTACGGGTTATAGCACATGAAGATCAATGAACGCCATGTGTGACTATCATCCGAAGGTATTATTGATATGAACAGTTGTGGCTAGGGACCAACTCACAGAAGTTATGAAGTTATGAACTACATTATTAGGGTCAATTTGCACAGTAAACAAAAACGATTGCAGCCCTTCAAAAATGAGTATCTGTAAGTGATACCTTCTTAATCAATCTTAATGTCCTGGCTTTCCAGAACATGCAGCTTCGCAAAAAGATCGAGCCCTTCAGGGTGGCACATCATTTGAGGTTGCACATCATTGGCAATGCACATCATTTAAAATAACAATACATTTATTAAGAAATATGATTTCTATATTAGTGATGTTGAGGTTGGATTGAAGGAGGAACTATATTATATAACTTCCAATAAAGATTACATTTTTTTTCGAAAGTAAGCTTACACATCCCATTGCATAGATCTGATAAATACATGTACTTGTATAGTTAGGAACAATATGTGTGCAACTTGAAGCACATTCTTGGTGTAACTTTGTGTGATGATATGTGAACAAACAAAGCTAATAACAATGCAATAGAACACCAGCACTGTGGTAAACCCTCACATTTGTATGCAAATAAAAGAATACAATGACAACTGTGTCCAATCATACTGTAATGCTCCATAATAATGTGCACTGGTAAAGACTGAGACATCACAAACTGATTCAAATTCAGTTTTAATTAATATAGCAAGTTAAATGTGTGTACACAGATATGGTTGTGCAAAAGCTTTAGGGTCAACCAGAATTTGATAGAATTTAAGGACATGGTGTCCTTCATTTAAGGCGACACAAAATTAAAAACTAACAGGGGTTCGGTACTCCCCCGCCGGTTATTTTGATATTGTACTTCTGAAATAAAATAATGTCACCAAACTATTAGTAAATACTATGAAGGAATATACTGTAGGTCATTTGGTATGTATGCCTGTATATACAATTTACACTGCATCTCATGCCTAATAACAGGTTAGTATCACATATAAGAGATATAAAATTCGAATTTGAAATATGAGAGTATGGGGTTGGGCAATGCATTGAATAAGTGTAGCATGATGGGAGCTTCAGGAAAATATGATGAGGATATGGGATTGGGCGAAGCTTAGATTAGGTGATGGATGGTGGGGCACAGTGCCCCGAGGGTGGGGACATGCTTCCATGGGAAGCGCATGGGTTGAATAAGTGTAGAATCCTGTAAGCTGTGGGAAAATATGATGGTATGGGGTCGGGCAATGCTTAGTTTAGAAGATATAGGGTGGGGCTCGGTGCCCCAGGGGTGGGGACATGCTTCCAGGGTTAGTGGATGGGTTGAATAATTGTACAGGATGATCTGAGCTCCCAAACTATATAGGGTATGGGGTCGGGCAAAGCTTACTTTAGGAGATATGGGTTGGGGCTCGGTGCCCCAGGGATGGGGACCTGCTCCCCGAGGGTAGTGGATGGGTTCAATAAGTGTAGCCAGATGTAAGCATTTGGAATAGATGAGAGTTCGGAAAGAAACCTTAGTTTAGGAGACATTGGTGAGGCCGAGAAGCTGTGGACCGGAAACTTTAACATTTACTTGGTTCTGGGGTCCCGAGGGTAGTGGATTAGTTGAATATGTGTAGCCCGATGTAAGCATTTGGAATAGATGAGAGTTCGGGGGTCGGGCTGGCCTTAGTTTAGGAGACATAGGTGAGACCGAGAAGCTGTGGACAGAAATTTTCTAAGTCCAAAACTTTAACATTTACTTGGTCCTGCAGATAGACAGACAGACAGACAGACAGACAGACGGACATCATTGTGGCACCTATACCGAGCTTTCCGCAGCTAAAGCTACGGGCTCGATAAAAATTATACATAAATCAAGAGGAAAATCTGGGATGCAAGGATAGGTTAAAATATCCTGTTAATATAAGGTTTATGAATGTACCGCATGCACTTGAAGGCAAGAAGCTTGTTAAACATAATGAAGAAATGATATTTGGTATGCCGTATATCCCGCCCGCCACCAATGAATTGGTCGTCAGCGGGATTCGAACCCACAACCCCAGCTAAACGCTGATGCTCTGCCACCTGAGCTATGACGGTCAATAGGTATTACACCCGTGGACAGTCCCTGTGATGACCAACCTTCTCTCTCGGTGTTGCATTGTGCGCATGTGGCTTTATAATAAAGAAATGATATTTGGTATGGTGTATAGCCCGCCACTGAGCATATGAAATGATTTTTGAGAGAGAAAGAATAAATTGGTAGTCAGCGGGATGTGACTTTACTATTAAAATATCATGATTTTGTGAACAGTGAAGATTTTGATACCATCACTTGTCGAGGTTGTAATTCATAACTTCTGTAAGTTATTCCTTTGACTGGTACAGAAGCTGTAATATATAGCGAGGTCCAGTGTTAGATAAATGTTTTTTGTCTTTACTTACAGATTGACACAGATCTGTCGTCATGGTTACGGCCTATATCATTAAGAGAGCAGTTAACTGCTGGTAACCTGTCTCTGTATGGTTCAGTAGACAGTGAAGACTCCGACTTGGGAAGCTTATTTATGTACGAGGTTCTATGAGAGTCTAACAGCAATGGTCTAGTCATGTGAATGTGGACAACACACAAATTATAAAAGAGACCAAAATATTCGGGATGATGCATTTAATGAATGAATGGAAATGGAATACAATTGGAAGCCATGACACTGGACTGTGTGGTCGAAAGCTTGTGCTCTGACAAATATTTTATATTGCTCAATATGAACAAACTATTTCATTTATTCTATGGTACAGTAATTCTAATAACTCATTCATTTTTGGACTGCCTTTCAACTTGATTAATTAAAAATACAGATTGAATGACATTTTCTTTTCCCAATATCTTGAAGAGCAATTCAATTGCCAACAGTTTTGAACAATCAGAGCTGAAAATAGACAGAATTTAATATTGGGAATTGGCATCTAAATACTGTTTTGAAGTGATTGAATTAGCGATTACCGTTAATACCTCAAATAATTCAATCCCCCTATCAAAATTCAATAATGCTCAACTTTGGGGACGAAATACAATTGCCTGTTCTAATAAATTTATTACCTCCTAAAATTATATAAATAACGAAATATATGCAGGATTTTGAACAATTTTGTCACCCGACTGTTCCAATAAAGGACCTGGCGCGGTTTGACGAGGATTTGGCCCCCATGAGGTGCGGTTTGGAGTGCCAAAATGAAATATCGCGTATGAAAGATTTTTTTTCGTTAGCTTAAAGAATATTATCTTGTCGTATGTTCAGTGTAATACCGACGGTCACGGATACGTAAAGGGGAACAACTTTGCTGACATACCGGTAGAGGGCGGAGTGCAGAGGGGGTCAGATTTATCCTGCAGCCATACGATAGCTTGCGACGCTACGAATATATACATTTTGATACATTTGTATTATGACGTTCTCTTGTGACGTTTGTTATTTGGACCGCCAACAATGGTATCGCGAGTGGCGTCATCACAATATGGATTGTTGCAACGTCATAGCGAATGATCGATGTCACAGAAGAACATACCAGATTCTTCAATTCATTTGGACTAAAAATATATATCTTACATCATACAACAAGAGCGCCTCGTGTGTCTGTCAATATGTTAGGATAGTCACTCTGCAGTACATCTGTTTTAATTTCATTTTGACCGCCCATTTATCGAACTGGAAACCGTTTTGCGTCAATTTCCTTTGATCCACCATGTTAACAATCTTCGATCTGACCCCCAAGCAGTCACGCCCTCTGCCGTGACGTTGGTAAAGTTGCTTCCCTTTGTACATCCGTGACCGTCGGTATTGTCAGGCACTAGGTCTTGGCGTTCTTGAATAATAACCCATTGAAGAAGTGTATTCGTGCAAAATCGTCTGTTTGGGTTAAAATAACTACTTTATTTTCTCTATAAACATATGAAGCCAGTCGAGAACCAAAAGAAACTTTACAGAAAAATATTTGTTGAGTCAATACCTAGTAGTTGTCCAAAGATGATTTTGGTTCTCGACTGGCTTCATATGTAAAATTAAAACTTTATTAGATGTATTCTTTCATGTGGAGTGCTGATCATTAAATGGGATAATTCAGAATAGCACGCTGTCGCATTGCGCGGTATTTTAATGGATAAGAGCGTGCTATTTTTGAGCTTCTTGCATGTCTTGATCGCGGGTTCGAATCCCATAAAGGGCTAACCGTATTAGATTCCGAACACGAGAAAGAACACAGTTATTATCTACATAAATATAGTAGCCACTACTAGAAAAATAATATGGATTTTGAAGATATTATTTTTCTGTACATTTACGAATATGTATACCGTTATAAAAGTAACTCAGCATGAAAAGAACCAATTTACCTGCAAATAAAGCAAGGAATATTGTACTGAAGTGGAAGTTTATAAATGTAACTTTTATCTGAATTGTTCACAGTAAGCTCTGTATGACGCTTGAAACATAAACGATTCTGTATCAGGCTATATAAAGGTGAAATATACAATGGTATGATCGGTGCGTACATGCTGCAACAAGCGAAGAAAAAAAGGCCAAATGCGCAAAATATTTGTTGAGCATTCAGACTGGGGTAATGATTGATTGACATGATTTGCAACTCATGCCGACAGAGGTTTTACAAATGGAAGAGAACGGAATGTCCGATTGATACTATGATATACCAAGCCGTCAGGTACGTCAGGCGGTGCCAAGCAAGAAGTCTCCAAAGTAATAACATTGCCAATAGTATCTTGCACCAAAAGTCACCAACGGTGTTGTCTTTGCAAGTGCAGTAGGGGTAGATTTGTGGTGATACCAGGCTCGGCTCGATTGGATTTTTTTTTGCGGCAAGGTGTGTTGGTTTCCGCCGGTTGTAGATGTTGCTCCAAACATCCCGATGAAAAACAAGATGGGCAAATCGGTGGATGTAATGACACTGCGTCGACATTTCAAAGTCATGGATGCTGATGAAATCTCGACATTAGTGGAGGAATCATGTTGGTAGAAGTAGGAAGCGGAATCGACTTCGAAGATGTCGCATTATTGTCGGATGATATTATGTTTTCATTGATATTGGTGGTACACGTTGTGATATAATATATACATAGCTGGTGCAAATATTAGAACTATCAACTATCTGCCATCGACGAATCAACTTTTTTTTTAGATTAATGAAGTTTCAATTTTTTTCGCCAGATTAATGTGAAACGCTGACTGAGAACAGTGTGGCCTTACTCATGCGGTAGCGCTTGTAAGATATTTGGCAGTCCACCCACTCTCACAGAAGTCACGTGATTTGTAATGGTCGGACTGGTAAAAGTTGAAAAGGGGGCCAAAAGGCCGCAATAGCGTGCGATGTCCTTTGATCATCCCAAAATTTCATGACGGAAAATTTCACTTCCACTGACGGAATTATTAGAGAGATTACCGTATGCTTTGAACTTGTGGATAATACACTATCATAACTGCAGAGTAATCCAATGAGTCTGAACAGTAACAAGCAATATGCTAATACAAAATGTGCTATGGTGCTCAATGTGAACTGATTTTCATGCTCTTCTCACTTCATGGTTTATGCTCTTTGTTGGAGATTATAAAGCAGATCTATTTAATTGTTGCAGCCCTGCTGTTTTTGCCCACAGCATTAAAGGCCAGAAAACTGCTTGAATCAAAAAGTATATGCACATGGGTGTCTGATCATTTACATTCTGTAAAATATTAGATTTGCTTCCAATAAATCACTGCTGATAAAACTGATTAATTTTTTCCCCTCACACTTTTTTTTCCCCCCAGGGGTGCAAAAACAAAACACAAACAAAAGGTAAAAAATAAAAAAAATAAATTAAAACTGATTCCCGACTTTTTTCCCCATGGATGCAAAAAAGAAACCCAATAAAGTGTTGATATTTTACAAAAAATAAATTAAAACTTTTTATAGATTTTTTCCCCTTCCAATTTTTTCACAAACAAAAGCCAAAGATGCAAAAAAAATAAAAAATAAATAAATAAACAAAATGTACATAACCTGAACAAACAGCAAATGAAGAAAAGTTAGTTGAGGAAAGAGAAACAGTACATTACAGAGACGGTTAATATGATCATCAATGGCATGAAGAGGAACTTGTTACTATGGTAACTGACTGATGAATCTATTCAAATCGTGAGCATGATATTATTTTCAACAACTAAAAGGTTCAACCAAATGGTCCCCAAACTTTGAGATGCTAAGCTGTTACATGAGGTTATATTTGACTTTTAATAGCAATACTGTCTCTGGGAATGGTCGAAGTTTTAAAAAAAACGAAACCCTCCATTACCCTGCCTGTTTGGAAACGACAAAGGTCATGACCTGCTGACCCATGACGTCACCATCTGATTACGATCGTTCGTAGCAAGCAATCAGGAGTTTTCGAGTCGACATTTCCACTGTAATGCCGTCATGATGGTGTCGTCATACCCAAATGTTGTGCAATGCACGCCACAATAGGACATCCAACACAATGAACTAGTCGATAGTGTATGACGTTATCGTAATCAAATGGACATCACAGGTCAGAGGTAACAGCTTCAATACGCTTTATACCCCATCTGTTTTATTGTCTTAAAAACTCCAATTTGATGTCCTTTTTCATAGAGAAAAATATCAACTTGTCCTTTATACAGCTTCTCTAAGTTTTCATGCAAAGTGTACAGGGGGTATTTGTGGAACCTTTAATACAGACAGAGAGACTTCAAGCCAAGCAATCAGCTTCATTGCGAAATTAATTATATATTTTTTTATCAGAAATCCGGGAACTTTCTGAAGGCAGTATCTGTATTTACAGTTTTACGAAAACCCCACATAAATAGTGCAAGCCATTCATTCTTAGTTCAACCCAGTTGGTTGGTGGTAGTTGAACACAATGTCAAAATACAGCACTCCATCTTTTATGAATCGGCCGCCAACAATATCTTCGGAACGCATGAAGCGCAAAAGTCCTCGTCGAGAATCCATGTTGTTTTCTCTCGAATAACAGCGGGGCATATCAGTACAGTTGATGGCGGTGGTGTGATTACTCCCTCCCTCCTCCCTGTTCAATGGGTCAAAGAGAGTCACATGACAGAACGCGTCAAAGGGAAAGTTGAGTTCGTCGTCAAATTCCCCAGGCTGAAGAACCACAAACAAGGAGTCGTAGCTTGTACCCAAGCCGTCCTTGTACCCAGCCAGTTCCAGGCACATGCACACTTTGTATCCCGGGAAACCAGTGTAGAAGGCTGGACTCATCAGCTGTTGTCCTGTTCTATTCTCGGCCAAGGTCCCAGTCAGGTCCAGTCTCCAATAGAGGCGTCCAGTGTTCTGCGTCGTCTGTAAGGCAGTTATCTCCCCTCCGTGTTTTTCTTGTTCATCACCTAAAGTAACCAGCAATCTGGGAAAACAGGAGAGAACATCAGTACGAGATAACAGTATTAATGAGGTTAAATTGATATCTCATTAGAACCTGGAAATATCCACCCATGATAAACCGACATTCCCTTAAAACGGACTAAAATCTTCAACCTACTTTTCCTCCGATAGTGAATGCATATGCCAAGGCCAAGATAATAAGAAACCTATCCCCATCAGATCCGACCATGCTATTACATACAAACATATGTAAACAATGTTAATATACCCTAGCTGTTGCACCATTGAAGCATGTTGGCTGATCTACAAATGGTAGCCGACAGTTGGCTGATAGGAGGTAGCCAGACATTTGACAGAAGCAATCCGCTTAAAGGGAACGTAAACTATGGTGAACCGTGCATTGCCAGTTAAAGCTTTTTGCTCATAGAATCCAAATCGTGTATCAGATATTTTTTTACAATTTTTCCAAAGCAGTACTAAACGTTTTAACTTCGTTACACTGAAACAACAGAGGCCTCCATGTTTGAAGAATCGTGACGTCAGCGGACACTAGTTCTTCTGCCTCTGGAGGTAAAAACGCGTCAATTGGCAGAGGTGCAGTATTCGAGACCGTAGCTTACAAACATGAACGAGGATGATAGTGCGACGTGTCGGGATTACCTGGTACATTGTGAAGCCAAATGCAGAGCAGCCCGGCATCGTAGAATATCTGCTAGAATCAGGCCGTATTCTACATCAAAGCTAATCTATAACATGCCTCTGTTAGTCGGGGAACGGAGGAGTGCATGAAAACGACCATATGCGGCCATGTTATCTCGACGCAGAGAATGTCCAATGACGTAGGAGATTATCGGCACAACTGAAGTACACGCTTTCCCATTGGATAAAAATCCTGCCCAAAATAAACATGGCGGCGCCCCCAAGAAATTGCAAATCACGGTATTTTCTATGTTTGCGTCTGTCTCATTCATTGGAAAAAGATAGTAGCTCATCTGGCTGTAACTGGAGAAAGTAGCTGTAAGAAATTTTCACTAAAGAACTGCAGTAGATGAGTTTCTAACTTGTGTTGTCTCCCCTGAACACAATGATCCATGCAGTAATTTCCTGAGATTTCATGATAACAAAGTTTAATGGGAAATTCAGGATGCGGCCATATTGGATTTTCGAAATGGACCAAAAAAGGTATCTTGCACAACTGGACCACAAGAGGAACCTGTGTACCCAATTTGACAAAGATCCACGCAGTAATTTCCAGAGAATTCACGATAACAATATTTTCTGGGGAAGATCAAGATGGCCGCCTGGTGGCCATATTGGATTTTCGAATCAAATCAAAAAAGGTATCTTGCACAACTAGACCCCAAGGGGAAGCTGTGTACCAAATTTGAGAAAGATCCATGCAGTACTTCCTCAGAAATCACGATAAAGTTTCATCGGGAAATCCAAGATGGCTGCCTGGTGGCCATATTGGATTTTCGATTCTGATTTTTGAATCAGAGCAAAAAAGGTATCTTGCACAACTAGACCCCAAGGGGAACCTGTGTACCAAACTTGAGAAAGATCTATGCAGTGGTTCCTGAGAAATCGCGATAAAAAAATTTTCATGGGGAAATCGGACCAAAAAAGGTATGTTGAACAACTAGATCTCATGGGGAACCTGTGTACCAAATTTGAGAAAGATTCATGCAGTACTTCCTGAAAAATCATGATAATGATTCATGAGGAAATCCAAGATGGCCGCCTGATGGCCATATTGGACTTTCAAATCGAAGCAGAAAAGGTATCTTGCACAACTAGACCCCAAGGGGAACCTGTGTACCAAGTTTGAGAAAGATCCATGCAGTAGTTTCTGAGAAATCGCGATAACAATGTTTCATCGGGAAATCCAAGATGGCCACCTGGTGGCCATATTGGATTTTTGAATCAGAGCAAAAAAGGTACCTTGCACAACTAAACCCCAAGGGGAACCTGTGTACCAAACTTGAGAAAGATCCACGCAGTACTTCCTGAAAAATCACGATAATGTTTCATGACGAAATCCAAAATGGTCGCTTGGTGGCCATATTGGATTTTCGCATCGAAGCAGAAAAGGTATCTTGCACAACTAAACCCCAAGGGGAACATGTGTACCAAATTTGAGAAAGATCCACGCAGTAGTTCCTGAGAAATCGCAATAACAACGTTTCGTCGGGAAATCCAAGATGGCCGCCTGGTGGCATATTGGATTTTTGAATCAGACCACAAAAGGTATCTTGCACAACTAGACCCCAAGAGGAACCTGTGTACCAAATTTGAGAAAGATCCATGCAGTACTTCCTGAGAAATCGTGATACGGTTTCATCGGGGAAATCCAAGATGGCCATCTGGTGGCCATATTGGATTTTTGAATCAGACCACAAAAGGTATCTTGCACAACTAGACCCCAAGGGGAACCTTTGTACCAAATTTGAGAAAGATCCATGTAGTAGTTCCTGAGAAATCGCGATAACAATGTTTCATGGGGAAATCCAAGATGGCCGCAATGGCAGCCATATTTAAAATCATATCGACACGGCATGAACAGATTCTGGTGTACTCATTGGGGGGTACATGCATGCCAAGTTTCAGCTTAATCGGCCAAGCGGTTTCAGAGAAGAAGATGTTTACGCACGACGGACGATGGACAATTCGGCCCAGATGAGCTAAAAATGAGAAAAAATATTTGTCATGATTTTTTTAATCTATCGGGACTCTTGTATAATTCCTGTGGTGTTTTACCGCAGAGTTGACGTTCCCTTTAACAAATACAAGCTTGAATTTGCTAGCAGTCAGTCACCTGACGTGTTTCTGTACATGTTTCTATTGTTAATTCCACAGTCTGTCCCACTCAGTTCTGGTGTCTGTCTCACTCAGTTCTAGTGTATGTGAAGCAAAGCAGCAGGAAAGAGCAGTGAACACTAGATTATTAGGCAGTAGGTCATGTTCGATGTTTTAGAGACTACCTCTCAGGTGTAATGAATGTGTTCCATAAGTGTACAATCATGTAAGCTTTCAGAATATATAAGGTTATGGGGTGTGCCAAGGTTTAGTTCAGAAGATAAGAGAATTCCCTTGGCGTGGGGACCATCTACCATGGGTAGAGGATGTCTCCCATAAGTATGTTTAGCAAGCCTAGAAGCTATCCAGAGAAAAACTTGTGCAAGGCTTAGTTCTGGAGATTCGAGGGTGAGGTTCAGTCCCTGAGGGTGGGGACCACCTCTCGGGGTTACTGGCTATGTCCCATGAGTATAAGGCCACTGTTAATTGTTTGTTTCTTGTAACCTTGCTTGTTAAAATACACATGCTGAGTGTGATAATTATTAACTTGCAAACCAATTGTATACAAATTTGAAGAAAATGAGCAAGTTTTACTCATGAAAATGTAAATCCCTCATGGATTTTAATTATTTGCTCTCAAAATATAGATGAGGGCTGGTTATGGGAAATGAACCATTAATTATCAGTGGCCTAATTTAGAAAGCCCAGAAAATTTGAACCCACCCAGATGTAGAAAAAAACATTAACCAGCCAAGAGAGAAACTTTAACCAATAAAACTTAAACCAGACATACATCAGACGGAGGTGGCATCACATGGAGTTGCATATCTTACGCATGCACCTTCAACCATTCTTGTGAATCGGTTGCCACTAGCAGAGTAAGAAAAGGCAGACTTTCTGCTGGTCCATTTAAAAATTCTGTAGATAAGTGGTAATGTCACATGCCTTTAACAAGGCATTGAAATTTACACCCAAGTTTTTACCGGTTACCTGCGACAGGTTGATAAATGCATGCTATTCCTTTGATGAATTAGTACATTTATTTCACTACCACTTACGTCTACCAAACACAGAAGATCGCTATCATCAGCTGAAAATGGAAGAAGTTTAAGCATGTGTTGAACAGCACACATTCCTGGAATACGTGTCATCTTTGTTCCCGTCAAAATAATCAAGATGAATTCTAGCTGGGTCGCCATTTCCATACCTGCTTTCATAGTATGGTAAAATCGTTTTAACAATAAGCGAAAATAAACCAGTAACGGTGAGGCTGTTCCAGAAATAGGTGAGATTGTTTCTGGGGGAACAGCTGAGCTGAGAATCGCTTATTTGGTGGGAGCAAATCCTGATCAAAGCCCTCACATTGAACAAAACAGTATTTAATGACTGCTGGTAAACTGGTCGTCTATAGCTCAAACACAACAATGAGCACAAGAAGTCCCGTTCATATTGTTGGGATTACGATAAGAACAGTACTCTTTTGTTCAGGGGCCCTTCAGATGAGACAGGTACAAATTATTGTTACCTGTCACCAGAGAGAGGTGAATCCCTACTAAAACAAGTGCTAGTGAAAAAATGCTACATGTCGTTTTACCTTGTATGTTGGATTAATTTGACTTGGAGATCAGCATTTTTCTTGGATGTGGCCTGGAGTTGTTCCTCGAGGGTTTGTAGTTTCTGGTCGTACTCGCACAGCTTCCGTTGGAAGAGTTGCATGTGTGTGTCGGGGTGGTCCTGATAATGACTGCCTATCTTCTGACGGGTCTCCTACAAGAACAAGAATGACATTTTTGTAAAGTACAATAATGACCGTTCTCCACATAACCCAGCAAAACGTTCTTCACAACAGAAAACAACAACAATTTGTGGTGGTGTCGTGCGGTACCAGCCGAGAATCAGATTACACAAGCTTACAAGTAGAAACATTCTGGGATAAATATTTTTGATTATGGAGTCTAATGTTATCACTCCAAAATTGTAATTGAACAATGCTAGTATCACAAAGTATAATACACGAGTTCCAAGAACTTGCTCTAAGTTGGTCAATACTCAGTGACTTGGTCATTAATTGGCAGACAGAGCCTAACACTAATTTCATGGAGATTAGCGGACCAATGACAGATGACACTTCTGAGATTTGTTGAACCAGTCACAAATGAATTTCTCAATCGACCTTCGCCCTTTACTTTTGGTGTATCGTTCACAGAATGTCTAGAGCTGTAATCAAACGGTACCATGCTCGATATATCTTACAATCTGCCTTAAAATTTCATGTCACTGCCACTCTAGATTACAGTGACGCAGACAGAGATTTTGGGGCATTGTCTGCACTATTGAGCAGTATTTCCGATCTTTCTAATTCCTCTTGGTCGCAGACTTTTTTTTTTACGTAAAGCCAAATTTTAACAGACCTGCCATTTTGTCGATTGAACACGAGGTTTCCCTTCAATGTACACCTCATTCCATGTGACCGACGCGCTTCACCCGACGACCTACATGTTTACATACTTTCAACTGCCTGACAAGCAGCCAAATGCAAAGTGCTCATAGACACATGGTACATGTAGAAGGATGACGTCGATAATTCAGACCAATCAAATTGTAGGTCACGAGGAATCCCTTTCAACACTCCATTCCACAACAACTTCAAGCACGGCGAGATGACTTTCGTTGAAATTTGCACATGAATTTGGGGAGTAAAACTGAGATGAAGCGGTTGCCCTATGAGCGATCTCATAGCAGGTTTTATATTTTCTAGAGATTCAAGCCCGATAAACTACCATTTTTACCGGACAGTACGATTTTTTGCCGGACATGTCCGGCAAACAGATAGACATTTCGAGCACCGAGATATATTATTCAAAAAGCTTGGAAACCGACACTTGAAACCACACCTCATGCAGGCCAAAATGTCGTCAACATATGGGGGGGGGGGGGGGGGGGTTTTGGTTTAATGTCACACTCAAGATTGTTTCACTCATATGGTGACATATGGTGGAGAGAACCACTGCTCGTCGGCAAGTAACTGACAAACTTTCACACATTAACCAGTTGGGCTCGAACCTGTGCTGGTTCGTCAACAAATAGACTGCCACCCATCAGTATACACGTAGCGGCCGGCGTACAAGATTCTGTCACTACTGTAAACTGAATGTGCTGGCGTGGCTGATAATGCGACAGACAGACTGCTGGCAGTTTTTTAATGTCAACGTGTAAAACCGGTCAGGTCCTTTGTAAGATTGATAGCTCATACCTGGGTGTAACAGCCAATATTTGCGTATTTACAGGGGACGACAGCATGGGGACAGTCCCCGCTGATGATATCCACGTGTTTGGGGATCTCCTCTCTGGTGATTCCTGTCCTTCCACAAAGAGTACAATTTACAGGAAACTTCAGACATTCTAATAGCTGGTGCTTCTGAAATTAATATTAAAATGTGCATCACTTCTTCTGAAATACATACTAATGGCACAAGAAATTACCCGCCTACAACACATCAGCCTGAGCAGCCGTCCTCAGCTTTTATCAGCCCTCAACCAAATATCCATCTTGTAAAAATGACAGTGTTTTCATAAGCCAGCAATTTCAGGCACCAGCAGCCTACGTCACCTTGGGTGGTACTTAGCACAGTACTCTCCACAATTTGTCATTCCTCATAACTATTTAACTATATCTACAGGTTAGGGTGATTCCACTCTCTAAAATGGAGGTAAAAAAGGCCGTTTTTGCTCAAAAACTTTTGATTCCTTTTTATACAATGCTTCAAAACTTCAGGCGCATTAATTTATCTATTGTTCCATGTCCTAAAATTAATTTGCCATTTGTCAATGTTGTTTTAACAGCGTGACAGATATCTGACTGATTACTGCAAATTAGATAGATGACAAGTTATTTTTTACTAACATTTCATGGGCATATATGTCTGAGCACCTCAAGAGGATTTTGCTGAATTCATTATCTGACCTGATTTAATGAGCAAAAACAACCTTTTTTACTTCTATTTTAGAGAGTGGTATTGCCCTAACCTGTTCCAACTTTAACACACCATAACTTCTACTAAATGTAATCCTAATTCACCTATCTTCAAGTACGATACTTAAATAAACCATATTCGCCTAATTCTGTCACTTTAGCCAGCTCCAAACTTTTCCCCATATACCAAGCATAGCAGAACACTGACAGGTGCTACCCAAACTGATCCAGACCACTGGTGTATGGACTCGGCAGGGCATGAAAAATTAAAGGTATCACAGCATATCCAGACTTGGACATTTGGATACATCTCTATTGATGACACTATGGTGAAAAGGAAAAATCTATTTCGGACAGTTTTCTTCGTTCTGCATACAAAGATTTATTATTTTTCTAACCTTCATTTCCCGAATGTTGAAGGGAGGTAGATCATGCATTAACCATCTATCTTGTAATGACCTACTTCTTGAATGCTATATAATCAGTGTCCAGAAGGACTACTAGTATAAGGGTGAAGTCAAATGTCAGCATACTGTTTGTAAAGAAGAGCCCAAGGAGACCAACCAGGTTTGATATTTCTGAAATGCAGTCCACCTAGTCCGCCTTTCCCAGTTATGCAAAAGGTACAGATTCTGGACAAGTGCCATTGAGCAGAAGTCCAAATTTCTGGCCTCAATTTGCATGTCGTATGGGGAAATTATTTTCACTTTTGATAACTTGCATAAAAGTGGTTACCCTTACAGACTTGAGGTGTACACCTCAAGTTGAGGTGTAGTCGAGGTGTACCTGAGGTGTACACCTCAACTTGAGGTGTAGTTGAGGTGTACCTGAGGTGTACACCTCATTTTCTTTTTCAAGGTGTATACACCTCAAGTACACCTCATGGACTTTGAAAAAATATTTTTGTAATTTACCTACACCTCAAGTACACCTTATGAACTTTGCCAAAATATGCATGTACCTCAAGTACACCTCTGGAACTTTGTCAAAATATACGTGTAATCTACCTACACCTCAAGTACACCTCATGGACTTTGTCAAAAATAGATATGTTATATACTACACCTCAAGTACACCTTATGGACTTTGCCAAACTATGCATGTACCTCAAGTACACCTCTGGGACTGTCAAAATATACTTGTAATTTTTGTACACCTCAAGTTTACCTTGGCTTCCCATACAGATTTCACTGCCCATCAACATGATCAACTAAATGTTTTATTTATATTTTAAAGCACATTTCTTAGTTCATTTAAGCGCTATATTTTAAAATAAATCAATAAATGGGTTGGCTAACTGTAAATCTCATACACCCTCTATGAATAAAAGAACCACTTGACAGGTCATACCTTGTTTTCCAGTTTACAATACATAAAATCTACTTCTGCTATTTCTTGTGTCACCTGCATACACATTCTCAGCTGGAGCTCTTCTTTAATTATTTTCTTAATACTTTTTAACTCTATGTCTCAGTTGGATGTTCCTGCCTTAGTCTAATATTCTATTGTAACATACACCAATTCAGTCTGACAGTTTGAAATAAGTACAGCCCTTGTTTAATTAACAAATAATAATTAACAGTGAGTGATACCTCATAAACTTTGTCAAAATATATAATTGTAATTTACCTACACCTGAAGTACATCTCATGGACTTTGCTAAAATATGCATGTACAAAAGTATACAAGTATGTACTTATACCTCATAATTTATCTACATCTCAAGTATTTCCTACACTCCACCGTAACAAGCTTGGCATGAACATAAGATACAGTTATCCACCTACACCCAAGATATATGGTGGACTTGGTGGAAAGGTTTGTCATGAAATTGAGCATAATATACCATCCACTTATTGTAAATAATTGCCAGCACAATCTTTTATTCATACTCGCTAATTACTCGTTTTGTATCCCAAAATAATGAAAATACTGTTATACGATCACTTTCTAAATGATAAAAAATATACATACTCGCTAAATAGACAAAATATTGCTGAACATGGCATTAAATTTAATTTTTTCTTTACATGTCTATGCTGGATCATCATTCTGGCATGAATGTTACTTTAAATTACCTACACCTCAAGTACACCTCATTGACTTTGTCAAAAAAACATGTACCTCACTTTTAAATTACCTACGTACACCTCAAGTACACCTCCTGAACTTCTAAACAACATGAAAAATGTTATGTAAACTCAATTTTTATTTTATTTTTATTATTATTTTGACACCAGGACACTAATACATCAAACTAAAACCTGCTGTAACATTCTTCTCTTCAAATTATCATAGCAATCAGTTAATGGGCACTGTTGTATAATTTACAGAGAAACTATTGTTAATCTCATGCAAACTTTGGCACCTGTGGATATGTTGTCAACCATCCAGATATATTTCCAAAATGGATATGTTAACTGTCACTTCCCAAATACATTGGTCCCTTGTATGCTTTTGCATTGGAATCCTCTGTGTGGCAATTGGGGCACTTGTGAGCCAATGTTGAAGCTCCTTTATAAGTGTCGTACTACCATTTTCCGACATACACGGTCACCTTCCCCTACTTTCAAGTTTGGCTGCTCATATGTTAGTTGTAGGCTTTGTAGCGAAAAATGCTGCAGCAAAGTTATTGTAGGAGGAGGATGGGGATCAATCTACTGAGAGGTGTTCAATAAAAAATGAAAATACAAATATGCCTGGTACCTATTTTCAATGGAGGTATGAATACATTTTTCAAAATTGGATATGCCTCAAGTACACCTCAGTTAGTACCTCACCTGAGGGGTACACCTCACCTGAGGGGTACACCTCACCGAGGTGTACACCTCACTGAGGTGTACTAATTTGCATATTTCGATACTCCTCAACTACACCTCATCTACTCCTCAAATACACCTCATAATATCTGAGGGTACACCTCACAGGTACACCTCAACTACACCTCAAGTACACCTCAAAGCAGTAAGGGTAGGCTATTAGTCAGAGCAGATCACCAAACGGTGTAAACATTAACCCATCCTTCACGTATGGTGATTTTTGGTACTTACAGTCATCTCCGAGTAGACAACCTGTGAGGCGCAGTGTTGACAAATAACAGGTCGTCTAATACATGTGTTTAGGTGATCTTGTAGTCTGTCCCGAATCATCATCTCTCCACAACCATAACTACAGCTCGTCAACAGGTGCGTACATTCAGGCATATGCGACTTCCATGTAAAGTGAAAATAATGCAAAGTTAATGTATATTTTTTTAGTTCTGACTGATTAAATGCTGAAGACTTTGCCAGAACCGATAGTCAAATTCGAAAAAAGAAACATGCATTTGCCTCTAATGATGCATATGGGCAGCATCACCTGATGGTATCATGGGAAATTTGTAGGTGTAATGGTGTCCAAAATAACAAGATAGTGTGATAGTCACTTGGGATTGTATTTTATCTGTGCCTATCCACGGGTCGTGCCACCAGGTGGAATCATTAAAAAAAAATTCTTACCATAAATCTGAAATCTTATACATAGATGCCATAAGTCTCACCTGCGCCTGCCATTGGGTGGCAATATTGAAAGCTACACACAGAATTTAGGCAAGAAGTCAAGTGAGTGTTTAATGCAGTTGTTTGTTTTTTGTTCCGAATGATTAAATGCCAGAACCGATACTCAATTTAGAAACCTGCATTTGCTCCTTATGATGCGTATGGCTGTGTCCAATATATCAAGATAGTATTATGGTCACTTGGGATTGCATTTTATCTGCGCTATCCATGGGTGATGTCACCAGATGGAATTACTAAATATTTGTTTCTTAGGCCTCTGTTAATTAATCTTCAGCTTCTCATGACCTTGAGAGGAAATTATGATGATGCTGAATGCTTTAATTATTAATTATTTGGCTGCATTAAGACATTGCAATAAAAAAGAACTTACATATGTGGTAAACTTCGAGCACCAATGGAAAGTTGATGTCAACTTTGATATGTCAAAGACAACTATTTCCCCTAATTTCTGCAATTAGAACTGCAAAAAGCTTTCTTGTTGACTAAATCATGTGAAATTTAAATGGCACCTATGACATTACATCATAGAATTTAGATCCAAGTATCACCCTTTTTAAAGAATGAAAATTTGAGGGGAGTTAACCAGTATCCGAACTATATTTACTTATATTTATGAATAGTCTCCCCTTGTGAATAGAGTCCCGTTGGAATTATCAATTAACCGAAATGTCTGCATAGAAAAACGTCATCTTGTGAATAGAAGCCCAAGAAAAGAAGCCCTTTACCACCGGTACGAACTGGAAAAAAAAAACAGATAGTCCAATTCCGTTTCGTAACAGGTTCGACTTTTGCATGCACTGGACAACCGCGCAAGATTTGATGCGCAACCGGAAGTAAACTTGGCGCGGGAAATGTTGGCAGAGAACACCAACAACAATGGCCAAAGATCGGCTTGTATAGATCTAGACTTCTAAAAGGTATTTACGAAAATTGATCGCATTTTATAGTTTTTGTTAGATGAAATCATACTTGCCGCATGCGACAGGTAGATTTTTTGCAACTTGTAACCGGAAAAATTCACTTGCCGGCGGCAGGTAGGCAGGCGTTATTTCGACCGCTGCCTTGTTCTGCAGATTTTTTTGCAGCAAAAAATGCCAAATAATTAAAACAATGCATAATTATTGTTACGACAAAAAACATGCGGGCGGGTCATGAGAAGCTAAAGATTAATTAACAGAGGCCTTACCATAAATCAACAATCTTCCCCGATTCTTCTGAAATCTCATACAAAATTGTGTAATTAATTTGTTGATCCATTGAGCACAGCTCCACTATGTGGAGAATACTGAATGTAGCACACGTTTTCTCCTGGACTAATATTGTTAAATTAAGCTACCAGACATAGAACTCTGGTCAACAAGTCAGTTGAACTTTAATATTACCTGGAGGTCTCTCAACTCTCCTGTCCACTGACAGCCCTGTGAATGATTGTCACATCGTACGTACAGCGATAAAATTTCACGGCGGATTGCAACATCTGGGAAAATCTACAAAATTATTTAGAGTGAATGTAGAGATAATCACACGAGTCTGAAATCTGCAAAACCAAAAATGAGTGCATTTTAATTTAAAGATCATCATGAAATTTAATCAAGGGCTGGTACAGTTATATAAGTTGGGTACAGATAAAGACACTTTAATTTTGTAGAAATTAGCTTGAAATTCTATAATATGGATTCTATATAAATAAATTTGCTTCCAACAGCTAGATACGAAGCTGCACATCTGAAAACCGCTCGGCTCTGGGTGGCAGCCATTCTTATTTAATGTATTGAAATTTAACCGTACTACCTTGAAGACGTCGGGAACACCAAGCAGTCAAGTGACAAATATACAGATTGTTAAAAATTTTGCAATAAGAAATCGCCCCCAAGGTTTCTGTCCAATCAGAGAAACCGGCAGTCATTACTTGTCTCTTGATGTATCGATGATGTATACCAAGTACCATACTCAACACTTTAATAGTATCAAAGGATATATATATATATATATATAGTGAAAAGGTAAAAGAGTCTAACGAGAAGAAATATAAATGAAAAAAAGATTAACTGCCAACACGGTCACATAGCTCTGATGCGCATTTCTGCTGTTTTACTTCAGCTTCTTCAGAGAGCAAGTAATATTATTTTCATTACAGTGGGCTTTTTATAGCATAATTATATAACAACAAAATGGCCATAGTAACAATTAAACAAGTAAAGACATAATGCTCAATCGTATTCGATACAGTAAACAATAGAAATTGTCCGAACATGTACGGATTAACTTATTTCGTCATTAGCTCGCATTATGATAATCTCTAAGGTAAATGGCGGTACATAATATTGTGAGTCAATTAAGCGGTTATAAATCTCATTGTAACATGCAAACCAATATTAGTACAATGTTACAAGGTTGGCATTTTATATACATTAAATATAGATATGATTTGCATAGTATATGTATACATGTATTAGTCATAAATATGAATCGTTCCATGTACAATTCAAAAAATAAAGATGTATATACATATAGTACCTTTCATAATAGTTAATTAAACATGATAATAAAGATACAAACGGGTGATGCAATTATCTATTCAGGGTGGGGCTGTGAAATTTGATAAATTCGTCTTCTTTTATATCTAACCACCTTTGAACAGATGTGGAGTTTGTGACTTTATAGAAGGGAAAAATAGAGAATTTATCTTTTCCACATGAATGTATGTGCTTACATACATGCATGTACCTAAGTGAGTCGGTCGTGATTTGCTGTTTATATATATAGATCATCAATGATTTTACATAAATTAAAAATGGCTGCCAAGTTTTCCATCCAATCAGAGAAAACGGTCCTGTCATCCATTGTTAGTCTCTTGATGTATTGATGATGTATATAAAGTCTTGCATCAAACACTTAAACAGTACCAGAGGTATAGATTTTGCATAAATTAGAGATGGCAATCAAGTTCTCCACCTAATCAGAGAAACTGGTGGTCATTAACTGTACGTTTCTTGATCATGTATCGATGATTTATATTTTCATATGAAGCAATAAAACGGTATCAAAGATCATTAACATTTTGCATAAATTAAAAATGGTCACCAAGATTTCCGCCCAATCAGAGAAACCAGTTCTGTAGAGATGAAACAAATGGCGAATTTTGGCATTCAAATATCGGCAGTACTATTCGAATAGTATTCGAACATACTTTTGCATGCCTGGAACACCGGGCGACGTTGTAGTCAATCCATCGACTGACATTGGCAGATAAAACAGGATTGAAGGGGGGGGGGGGGGGCCTACAGGCTAGTTTCAAGTGTTATTTGATTTAATTACCACAAATAAAAGGTATACCAGAGAAGGATAATTATGGTCAACCCAGCCAGTGTTCTCAAAAAATTAATCGGCGATCCGCATGAAACTGATTGTCAGTTGTGAACAACAACATTATATTGTGCAGCATGCGAAAAAAACGGAAAATTACAAATGCTAGATCTTACTGTATGGCTCGTATATAACGAGTACAGGTATCAGGATTTTTTTTGACAGCCTTACTGTGTCGATTAAGCATTGGAATATTCAATTTCATTGAGGGCTGTTCCATTTAAAAAGGTATGGGAGGGGCGGAAGGCAGCTTTGAATTATACCCCACCACCCATAGAAATTTTAGTGGCCTTCCCAATGTTGTAACATGGATTGAAGGGAATTTCCTCCCATGACCCATAGAATAATATGTTGAGTGCCTTCCTCCCCTCCCATACCTTTTTAAATGGAACAGCCCTGAGAGAAGAGAGTGGAGTAAGCCATAAATGAGAAAATCCCAACTTTCGTTCTCTACCTCAAACCACGTGGCGAATTGGAATCAGAATGAAATCTTGCTGTCCAGGCTCGTCTAACAATTTCAATAGCCATAATCAAGAATTCAAGACATATGATGATGCTGTAACTTTCAACCAATTTCAATGTTGTTCAGCATTATTACCGTAATTTATTAGTGTATCAGGTGATTGAAAATTAATGCAAGAATATTTCTAGCCAATTTGACAAAGCCCCAGACCATGTGCGCGTTGCAATGTTAAGGGATCGTCCCGAATATTCGAATGTCATTTTACTATTCGAATACTGCAAATGTATTCGACTATTTGTTTCAGCTCTACAGTTCTGTCATTCATCGTAAGTCTCTTGATGCATCGATGATGTATACCAAATTTTACATCAAGCACTTGAACGGTATCGGAGATAGAGATCATTAATGATTTTGCATGAATTAAAGATGGCCGACCATCCTTCCCGCCACTGAGAGGAACTGATGTGGTTATTCATTGCAAGTCTCTTGATACATCGATGCTGTATACCAAGTCTCATATAGAACACCTCAATAGTATTAGAGATATACATCATTAAAGATTTTTCATAAATTAAAGAAGGTCGCAAAGGTATCCACCCATTCAGGGAAACTGGTTTGTCATTCCTTAAAAGTTTCTTGATGTATCGATGACCTGTACCAAGTTTCACACTGAACAGTGAAATGGTATCTGAGATACACAAGATTAATAGTTTTGCATAAATTAAAGATGGCCGCCAAAGCTTCCACCCAATCGGGTTCAGATTCAATAGGGTTCTGGGTCACGAGCACATGGATGCGCACTGCAAGTATGGTGTGCCTAGGTTAAGTCGTTCTAAAGATATCTTGGTAACGGGAAAGTTGCAATGGACAGACAGACGGACAGACGTACATGACGACAATACCCTTTTGGCCGAGGGGTAAAAATGCCAGTTGTAATAGATATTTGGTGAAATTATGCTTCAAAAGTTAAATTAGGGCAAACTTGGCTTAACTTGGGAGACATGTCGGCTCTAATTTGGGGCCGATACTTCAAGTCGGACCTGGAATTATGAAAAATAGGGATGTGTTCTCACCTCAGTTTCATGACCTATCCAGGTGTTATCTACCGGACATTTCACCAGTCCAGTCTCACTGTAAACAGAATATATCGCTGAATTTAAGCTGTCTATATAGAAATACCAACATGGAAAGGTTATCAAGTATTTAACCATCTGTATGGCAAGCCAAAGTGCTTTTTATTCAAGAATTTCCGATATCGAGAATTGCAATTTTCGATATCGGAAATTCAAAGACAATTCCCGATATCGGAAATTCAATTTCCGATATCGGAAATTGCAATTCTAGTTTTCATAAAGCTTCCAGAGCTTTCATTCCGATATCGGAAATTCAGTGACAATTCCCGATATAGCGCCCAACTGTATGTTATTTTCCTATGTTGGACATCACAGTAATGGGCTGTCTCGTAAGTAAACATAGGAAACTCATAGTAATTTTTGACAAAAACATTTCGTCATACAAATGAAGTGCATATCTTCAAAGTCCTGAAAGTATGTAAGCCCTACAGAGTTACAAGGGTCTCCAGTCAAAACTAAGAGCTAGTTGATTATACAAGATTGTCATGTACAATGACAAAGGTCCAACTCTTGATACATTTGATAAACATTAAAGGGAAAGGCCACCCTAGTAAACAGTTAACTTCAATTGAAAGAATAATCTAATTCAGAAAAAAAAATTAAATATTTTTTAGATTTTTTTTAGCCGAGTAAATGACATTTAAAAACAGATTCTAGCTTTAACCCACAGTGACCCACCTGGTAGCCAGTGCCATGATACACTCGCTGCAGAACCTGTGCCCACATGTTGTCTGTACGGCCTCTCTCAGGGCAGCCAAACAGATCGGACAGACATACTTGCGGTCAAGTGGTGGGTCAAACACAGCATCATAGCCTTGCTGGTACTCCAATAAGTCAGACTGCAGATTCACTGAGGACCTTGCCATACTTTATATTGATGAGCCTGAATCTTCTGTAGGAATACTAAATCAAAGAGGATAAGAAAAGTTCACAGCTAATCATCAGTCAGTCATGTTTAAGGAGTGATCACATCTTTTCTGTAAGCTTAAATGATTGGCATAACCATATGATGGTATGACTGTGCAATAAGTGCCCTCTACCAAGGTTGGTTGGTTGGTTCTTTGAAGTTTAATGTCACATCTAACCTTCTTGGTCACACAGCGACGATGACCCAAACAAACACACCCTAGCAAAAACCCTAACCCTAACAAAAACCTAACCCAAACTACAAAAAAAATTAGAATTTCGAATTTTGAAAATTAGGCTCTACAGACACTGCTGATGCCAATGGATCGTCAGAGAGCATAATTTGTTTGGCACTTTAATCTACCTCCTGTGCCAGACAAATATGGTATGGTACAAACCATGCTGCCCTGAGCTGGAGGGCCCTCTACCAAGGGAAACCCCTCATAACAAATGCCGATAATGAAGCACCAGTGGTCTCCCCTGCATTATACCTGCTCATAGCAAATTATCAAATAAACTGATGAAGATAGTGGGAACTGGTCGCCCGACCTGAGTTAGGTCAGGCGGATTTCAGCTCCATGAAGTCAATGTGGCCTACCGCTTTGCACTCGTTTGGATTGAAAACATATTTGTCAATTTCCCTGGTCATTTGTTTCCTGTCCAGCTCCTTTAATTTCCATAAATGGCAAAAGAAAAAAAAATATCGAGCTTGCTCTTTCAAAAACGAAATCGGTTGCCATTGTAACGGTTAACCGTTTGTGATTAACCGCTGGAAGGATGGAAGAGCCAGTTCGGGAGCGCCAGTGGTTGGAAATGCATTCCCCCGTATTTCTCGCTTGCCAGAGCGAGATAGGTGTTGCCCTTTATGTGGAACATTCTTTACGAATTATGGATTGGGATGGCATTCCCATTTATGGACTATGAACTGTAATTTCGCTGTGAAGGCGATTTTCCGGGTGTTCGCAACGGTTCCGAGGGGGTGAAGAGTGGCCCCGGCTATATAAGCTCGTGCAGACGGAGGGAGCGTGTTCAGACCAGAAAGACAGAGCTGGAGGAAGCACGTCCAAGTACAGCCTGTAACTTTCGATTTTGGCGTAATTTACGGTTGGGCCGTAAATGCAGTTGTTTTGGCCTGGGAGTCTAAAAGCTTGTACAATCCTGTAGCTAGTGTAACCTGTAAAAACACGCCAATCCAATGAGAATTTGCCAGCTCGCATTTTCGGTGTGGAAACGTGTTTGTGGTTATACTATAGTTTAGGAAACACGACAGCGTGGCGTGTCTAGTATAGTTGTGGGGTATTTTATAATACTGTAATGAGACATGTGTTTGCCCGTAGCACATTCAGGCAACTTGCATGGTCTAACTTCAGTATAAAATAAGGCTTTTAGGTCTATACCAGTAGGTTGATAATTTCGACATTATTGCTGTGCTAATCCCGCTGCACTGGGACTAAAGTCGCAATATTTATGTGTCGATCTTGTTGACCGTGAAGCGGTATATGACAATAGTTAGGGATTCCCTCCACCTCCGGAAATATGCAACTGCACTAAATACAGCCAGATAAATCAGCCAAGTTTCCCCCTGCCATAATCCAACGACGTATCGTGTAGCCTGTTTATTCGGCGCAGACAGCCGTGCAACGCTATACGGGACGGAAACGGTCGCAGTTATTACAGCCGGGCGGTGCAAGTCCAGGCACAGGCGGGCGAGCCGTTTTCGCCGGGAAACATCGATAAACTGGGCCGGACGCTTTGGGAGCAAGAAAGGTCGCAGACAGTTACACAGACAGCGTATAGCTGGCAAAAGACAAGTTACAGATACAGCTCACAGATCACACAAGAAAGATACAGAACACAGATTCCACAAGAAGGATATGTGTATTTATCACACATTACAAGCAAATCAAGACACACAGATCATAAACAGTACAGTACAAGTCCAGACATACAGATCACAGATTATACAGTCAAGAAAGCTACAGAACACAGATCCCACAAGAAGGATATGTGTATTTATCACACATCAAAGAAAGATACACAGAGCACAGCCAACACAGAAAAAGACAAGACATACAGATCACAGACCACCCAGCAAAGGCAAGATACGGTGCAGGCGGGCTTCGTTTTACCGATGTAAAAGTGGTAACAAGACTTACAGACTGTACAGTCAAGCTAAGGCACCGATTACAGCCAGTAAAGAACAGACAGGTCAAAGACAAGATACAAGTTACAGACAGTAAAGAAAAGACAAGGCACAGCACTGACGGACTTCTTCCCCGAGAAACGCCGATAGACGGTGGAATTGGAGAAATCTGCGACTGGGTCGCCGAGGGTCGCAGAAATCTGCGACCAGGTCGCAGAGGGTTGCCAACGACAGTTGACATGCAGTAATGATGTTTCATCGGTACCAGATGAAATGGTAATACAATATATACCCAAGTAACTGTCTTGACGGTCACGGAGAGTGAGTGGTGCGTGATTCTTACCTGAGAGATCGTCATGAAGTTGTGTAGTCACAGGCCGTGGCTATAGACGGGTCGCAGCAGCCGTAAGGGTTGAGACACCGGGCTATACTTACCTGTGCGGGAAGCAGACTGGTGGGCTGACAAGTTAGGGTCAGGCTCCGACGACTGGGGGTGAAGAACACGCCGGGTTGCCACGTCTCTGGAGAGAGCGTCACCGCCGTGACGTTCCAACGCCTGGGGGTCGTCTCTGGAGAGAGCGTTACGTTCCAACGGGCCGTGACGTTTCAGCGACTTGGGGCCATATCTGGAGAGAGCGTCACTGCCGTGACGTTCCAACGCCTGAGGGTATATATATATTGGGGAGAACGTTACAGCTGTAACGTTCCAACGGGCCTTGACGTTTCAACAACTGGGTGTCGTGTCTGGAGCGAGCGTTATATCCTTAACGTTCCAACGACGGGGTGCCATCCCTGGAGAGAGCATTATATCCTTAACGTTCCAACGACGGGGTGCCATCCTTGGAGAGAGCATTACACCCATAACGTTCCAACGACGGAGGAAGAGAAGGGCCAGCAGCCAGGCCGCCCTTATCCCCAGAAGAGAAGGGCCAGCAGCCAGGCCGCCCTTATCGCGCATAGACATAAAGCACTATATTAACCATAAAGCTATATGCATACACTCTCCTATATATATTACTGCCATATAACATCCAAGCTTAAACTGCACACATTCTCTTCTATTATCCACATATACACCAGGGGTACATATCCGTTAACTTTATATGCACACACTCTCTCAGGGGTACGTATCCGTTAGGCCGTTGTCAGTTGATAGGTTGTTTCGCAAGACCCGCCCGCATCAATATTTTGGAGATCAATAATGCTGCATGTATTTTAATTATCAGTAATTATTGGCCGTAAAAAAATAAGTAAGTAAATCCATGAAAACGAATGAGCTGACCGTGCCGTCAACCGCGGAGGCGATTAAAATCCGCCATTTTGGTTCACATTCTTGGGGAAGCCCGCTCTTTTAAAACGAGGCGAAGTCGTTATCCCGGCATGCATCTCTAGCGGGGATTCCCACGTGTCAAGCACGTTGCAGTAAAGTTAGAACTCCGGCAGTTTAGACGGTTGTGTACCCAAGTCATCATGGTTTTGGTTAATGGATCAGTTGTTTCCTCATCAACCAGTCGGTACATCGTGCCTAATTTAACCATCCATTTCTCTGATGAAATGCTTTTGAGCGAAGTGGTCGAGCGCTTCACGTCTTCAGTCCCCACAACAACAACTACAACACATGCTGTCGACGTGCACGTCAAAATTCTCGTACAGCTTAAGGACGACGGACATACAAAATTCGTTGCCTTGGACAGAGAATCCCTATCTGCAGTCAGTGTAAAAGAAATAAAATCAGATTTCAATATAAGAGGGGACTCCTGACGTTGAAAATTCAGGTAATAAGTTATGTAAGATATCTTTTATAGTAGTCACATTGAAGTAAGAGTTGTTTCCCTTGATTTTTTTTCACACAATGTGTGTGCATTTAAGTTTTACTATCTACCATAATTATTTACAGAATGTTTTAATTAAATTAAAGCAAACTTAAAATGTCTCTTTAGAGAATAATTACACACATTGTCCTGTTGATTTGCTTTATGGAACAGGCTAATGGGAGATTATTTTGATTTGATATGGAATGAGTCCATGGTAGAAAATTTACCTTCAATAATTAATAATTATAGCATCTAGCATGTATGTTTTGACAGGAGAAGGTCATGCTAAACAACCTATCAACTGACAACGGCCTTAACCTTATATGCACACACCAAGTGTACGTATCCGTTGACCTTATATGCACACCCCAAGTGTACGTATCCGTTAACTTTATATGCACACACCCTCCCATTTCACGTGTATATATACAGCAAGTTTATTTGCATACACTCACCTAGTGTCTGTACATATATGTAAATATTATAACGGTACATCTCCTTAGACATTCTGTCTAAGCCACGCGGTTCTACGCTATTATTTGTAACCGCATATACTATTTGTGCAGAATATACCATAATAGACCTTTACATTAGCGTCAGTCATGCTTGTAGGGTTGTGATCATCTCTTCGAGCCCCGGATCTCTACTAGTGAAGGGGTCAACGACGGTGACGGCCAGAATGCCAGTGGGCAATCCCGGTTATTGATTCGTTTTCTCGTAAACACCACAACTGGTCCTGCTCGTACACGTTACACCATCTTGAAAATATCTCTATGGTGGCACGCGACCGATTGTAAATTTCGGAGTTGTGAACAGAAATTAAACATTTATAAATAATGTTAGTGTTTGTTATCAAATCAAACCTGTTATCACTTAAATGCCAATATCCTCCTTTTGGAGATCTCCTGCAAACAAAATTATCTCCCTTGATCGCTGCGATCGTCCGCCAGGTGGCGTGCTCTCCGCGCATGTCCATCACTCTTTTTCCCATGTAGAGCAAGACCTGTTTTGAGTCAAGGCCGAGCAAAGAGGGGAGGATGGGTTGGGCAAATCAACGTTGATAACAGGTTTGATTTGATAACAAACACTAACATTATTTATAAATGTTTAATGTTTGTGTCTCAAATCTTCACCTGTTATCACTTAAATGCCAGACTCCCAACAGAGGAGGTTGGGTAGCCAGCCTTGTGACTTGCTTTTGGATTAAGCGGAGCACGCCTTGTTCTGATTTTGTAAATCTAATATGCCCAGTAATATCCTGATAATTCCCGTGTCGTATAGAGGCGTAGGGAGTTCGAGGTATTACAAGTAATGCGGCGAGAGGTGGACTCTGTTCCTACCCTTTGCTCGCATACTTGGCTAGATAATCAGATGCCATCGTGATGCCTTGAAGTCCCTTCATCTCCGGCATGGTCTGTCCTCTATGCTTGTGGAATTGTCGGGATCTGGCTTGCTTGAGCGGCGCCCCCCCCCCTTTTTTGATAGGAGTGGTAGACTATACCCTGGGCTGTAGCTATAGGTCCAGTGTAGTCATCCTATCTGTCTGTACAGACATGTCTGAAGATAGCCATCAGCATGAGTTGAATTGATCGTCCAAGCGCAGGTGTCAACAGTATCGTTCAACGATAAGTTTTCCCCAAAGTGGCCCGGACGTCACACTGGCTCTAATCTTGTGAGACGATGTCTCCATAAAGGAGAAGGAGCGTTGATGGCGAGTTGGTTAAACCAGTCGGCAGTCTTCTTCAACCCAGACGGTGATCATGAACTAGTGATGTCCGCTGATGGGTCTGTTAGAAGTGATGAGAGAGGAAGACAGCTGGAACCCCTTGTCGGTTCTATAAAGAGTGCTCCAGGCCTCTGACTGGATATAAAAAACCTCTTCTCCTCCAGCAGGTACACGAAATCTGTTAGCGCTGGAATCTGGTACAGTCTTTGGACGTCTGGTCCCTGACGTGTGAAATCGTTCTAAATGACGAAATCCGGGATGGGATGAAAGGATCTGGTTGACCAGTCTGTCATCCCTGTCAAGGAACTAGGTTCTACTGCGCAATGCTCTGATTGCGTAGTGAAGACTGTCATGGAGCTGTCTTGCAGGACAGGATCTTGACTACAGTTGGTAGAACTGGTTTGAATGGCAGGCGTAAGAATGCCCTAGTACCACCTCCAGGTCTCCTTGGGTGGTAATTGATGTGTTCGGCGAGACTGTAAGGTGAAGACCATGGAAAGCCGAAATGCTGGAATGTAGTCGATTCCGTGGGTGGAATTGACAACCCTGGATGATGCTGAGTGATACCCCTGTGTACTGCTTGACTGAGATTCCCTGTCCTGATACAGATGCAGAAGGAAAAACCAGCTGTTGCTGGAACAGAAACAGTGTTGGCCACAGGTCCTCTACTATAGTACATTCTCCGGGCTTGATGCGACTGTACAGTAAATAGTAGCTTGCTGCTGTCATTGTCTGTACAATTGGTCCTGGAGAAAAACCCTGGTCTGCAAGGAAAATCTGGACCGTAGCAGACGTGGGGGTTCGGCTGTTGCGGGTCCCGGTGCCTCCGTGGAAAAGTGATCTTCCGGTTGTAGTACCCTGTAGGACTTGGAGGAAGCTGTCGGCGGGAACCCTGAAGTGATGTGAAACACATGGTGTTGTGACATGGTATTGCTGATACCGTGCTGCTAGGACCAGTGTTGATGTTTCTAGAAGACAGTGACTGGAATCTTGCTCCCCCCCAAACTTGACGCAACTGACGACCGTACTGAACGTTCGTAATCAATGCTGATGTGTTGTACAACCGCAACCTCCAAGGGGGACCACCTTCTTAGCGTAGATATCCCTAAGGAAGATGATGCGTTGCTTGTCTATCGTGGTATCCATGTGATGTGTCGGCTATCTGTTGCCGGACTAATGGACCCCTCTAAGCTATGAATTCCGCATCGGTGAATGTGAACTTCTATGTGCTCGGTTGAAACTGGATCCGGCATCGCCACTCTGGAAGGGGGGTGAAGATGTTCCGGGACGAGCATCCTTAGATTGCTTGTTCTTGCCCTCAGGAGCAGTTGTAGTTGAGAAACTGTAATGAGGAGTACCTGGAGCTAGCCAAAACTGTGCTAGGTCCCGGGTGAGTAGTAGACTGTAGTTCCATCCAACGGACCTCTGGGTCATGGTGTTGATGGTCTGGTTCCCGGTGCAGGTTCCATATGCCGGAAACCTGCTTGCCGCTTGAATGTAGCCGTACTACATAATCCGTGGGGTCCCTGGAAATATCCCTGGACCGCCATGATCATCGAGGCGAAACTCGAAAAAGGCCTCTGGAAACGCCGAAAAGTGACGACAATCGGGAGTCGGAGTCCAACTCCTGTAGAGTCGAATATGCTCAGTAAGTGTCCGGCTCCGTCGTCTGGTCCGGTCTCTACTGTCATCCCGATGAATGCTGGAGTCCCAGGTTCTGTTCTGGAGTCCTAATTCGCATTCCGGATTTAGAGATGACTTTATCCTCGTGTCCTATTCCAGTGTCCGGGTCCGTGTTGACTTGGCCTTGGAAGGGACCTCAATGTGAAACTAGGCTTGTCCACTGTAGACTGGATGTCTCACCCCAAAGAAAAACGGGTTAAGTCAAAACCGACTAGCCGTTTCTCCCGAAATTGATTCCCTTGATCATGATGTCGGGTGTAGGTCAGACCCCTCACTAGGCTTATTTGGCGTGGCGCAGCGCCACGCCCCTCACTTCGAGCGCCATGCCCCTAATTCAGGTTACCATGCCCTAAATAAATTTACCCCACGCCCATTTCATGGAAAATCGACTTTGCGCCATCCACAAGTCTTTATTTTTCAGCACAGTTTTTGCTTCCGACGGTCTCATCTTGTCAATTCCGGGCTAGAGTATCTTTTCCTATCTCATTCATAGAAGAGCTACAATTTTTTTACTCTCCGCAATTGGGCCACGTGTGGTGTTTTCAAGTTTTTCATACAAGGAGGCGCATATCCCCCATTATGGGAGAGTGTCCGTCGCTGCGGCATCAGATTGCTTCCCTTGATGCCAAAGTTTGCTCACCACGTGGCGTTCTGATCAGCGTGTTGTCAAATTTTGAAGTTTGAGCAAACTTTTCATTTTCGATCATGCCAAGCAGCGACAGAATAGCCAAAAAACGATCGGGGAGCATGGGAAGTGGTGCAAAGAACTGCAAATCTATCGGGTCGTTTTTTTAAAAAGCAACGACATCTGAGCCTGATATCGAAGCAGAGACTGTAGATCTAACAACAACATCAACAACAACAGCTCCGTGCAGTGATCCAGGTGACATCCCCGAACTCGAGTTGGAATCAGCTCGAATCAAATCGGAGAAAAATAACAGCAATCCCTTCATTCTGACGAGTAACTCGAGAACCTGTTTATTTACAGCAAATTTGCATACACAATAATTCACATTTGACAAAACCTACATTTTCGTTTTGCAATATATAATGAAGTCGCACGATCACCTGTTTGAAATAATTTAAAGGTGTCCAGTTCTGAAAAAAAATATCAATTTATCACATATATATAGGCTGATAGTTCTTTCTCTTGGATAGGTCTGAAATGCCCCAAAAATGGCTCCGAGAGCTCTAAGAGCACCGCGCGGTCTCTGGCGGCCCCCGGCTATAAGTGCTATGATGGTATTTCCCCCATGCCCCTTTCTAATCCTGACTAGGGGTCTGTAGGTGGAGTCCTAGATTATCCGATGAGGAGTAGGATCCGGCTCTTAGAAGACTGAGGCTGATCGTCAGATGAAGTGTCGGGACTTGGAGTAGATCTCACGTAAGGACGGACTTCTTCGACGAAAACTTGACAAAGAGTGACGCTGATCTTCTATATCATCAGGGTCGACCGTTCTACAATCAGGTGAGTGAAGACTCGAAGCTTGGGAAGGATGAAAGGATGACTAGTGGTTTGAAGGTGAAGCTTGAGAACCATCAATTCTGACTGACGAGGTTGCCCCTGTCCCGGTCGGAAGATTCCCTCTTTACCTTGGAACTGTCCTTTCTTGTAAGGGCGAACACCACTCTGAGCATCTAGCTTGGGTTGTCCGAGTTCTGACCGGAGAAACCTCCGTGGCGACCTCCTCTGTTAGAGTCGATAAGGCGCCGAGGAAATCCATCTTGGGCCGTGAAAAGGTCAAGGATCCATCTTATGCTTCACGTCTGGATCCTGAATCACCTTGGAAATAGCCGTCAGGAACCAATCAGAGTATGATGTAATTCTGTGTTGTGTCAGCATCATATCTTCCACAGCACAGGCTTGCTTCTGTTGAAGTACCCCCGCTGGTGTCCTCGTGAAGTTCAACAGTCTGTCAAGATCCGGTTCAGACTTCGGGCCCTGAACGGTGGATTGTCTCCGTGAAGAGTGTAAGCCTTGTAAGGACCGGGCTCCTGGAGAGATGACGAAGTCTCCAATTGTCGATCCAGTGCGTCGTATAGGTTGGCTGATGCTGGAGATGGTGCGCAGGTTGGCGCAGCTTCCTCCTCAGAAGGTTTGTTTAAACCGTAAAGAGATGCCGTAGTAAGTTTTCTCCGTTCCCGGCGGGGTCATCAGGCTGCTTGTCATCGCCGACCACCGGTCTGGGCATCTCTGGAGTCAACGTGTGTACCGCCGCTATCCTGGCTTCGAAGGGTAGCATGTCTTATTCTTCTACCTCCGCCTGACGTAGGAGGTGAATCTGTATGAGATGAGGATGCCGAGGAAGTGAAACGTCGTGCGTGATCCTCATAGTCCGAGTCTGAGTCTGGTCGAATCCCGTGCAGGATTCGAACCAGCGACCCCAGAGTCAGGCACCTAATTGCCAGCACTGTATGTCGGGGATCTAAATCACTCGGCCAACGGGCCTCCCACCGTTGCTAGAAGAATGGGTCGTGTCATCTCACGGGTCTCCGAAGAAGGAAACTCTACCCCGGTAAGGGGCTGTGAAGCCGGGAGATGACTGTGCTTCTTGACCAGGCTTGCCTTGGAAGGTACCCCTGGAGCAGAAGTCTGTTCCTTGGGGGCAGGTCCAGAATGGTGATCTACGAGTCCCTGTTCATCTCTGGACTTCCGTTTTATCCCGATGCTCCGGGCTACGGTGATGGTGGGTAGACGTCCGCTCCTCGCCATCAATGCTTGTTGACGAGAAACCGGTGAACGGCTTCTCCCTCGTCTGTTGTAAGGCCGCTCCGGGGTATGGTCCCTATGGTACCGACTCCGGTAGGCTGGACTAGGTGAAGGGGTCCGACGTCTAGGACGGTCCCTCTCCCGATGATGACGTACAGGATAGGAATCTCGGCGTTGTAACGGTGTGCGACTTCGTTTACGAGATCTGCTTGCCGTAGTACCGAGGTGTGGCTCCGTTGTACGGGTCCAAGCTGGAGTAGAGGCCGGCTCACGGCGTTCTGGCTGAGTCCGTTCCTCATAAGTCCGTGACTTCTTGGATGTGGAGTCTCGGTGATCTGTATAACTCCGTTCTGCTTGAGTCCGTGACTTCTCAGATGTAGACTCTCGGCGCGCTGGATAGGTCCGTGTGGTATCCCGCTCCATGGTACGGCTCCGGGCCATGGTACGGCTCCGGGCTGTAGTTTCCTCCCGCGGTGCTCCGTACGTATCGGAGTCACGGCGGTCTGGATAGGTCCGTGTGGTCTCCCGTTCCGTGGTACGGCTCCGGGCTGTAGCTTCCTCCCGCGGTGCTCCGGTGTCTGAGTCCCGGCGGTCTGGATAGGGCCGTGATTCCTTGGAATCCCGGTGTTCCCTGTAGGCCCTTGGCTTGTCCGACTCCCGGCGTCCCGTATAGGGCCGTGACTCCGTGCCGTGGAACCGGTGAGCTGTGCTTGAGCCGGGGTCCCGCTGTAGTGATGGAGTCCGTGATCTTGATTCTCGGACTGCCTTCTTCGCCGTGTCCGTCTGTCTCTCCGGGGTACGGCGGTTCTTTGGGGACTTGGATGAACGGGAGTTGATATCCGAGGACTCGCTTTGATCCGTGTCTGTGACGGGGCTGTCTAGTGGAGTCCGTGTCAGCCCTCTTGCCGGTGCAGTAGAAGTAAACCGTATCGCCGTGGCTTGGGCTTGACTGGTCTGCACTTTGCCTATTCTCTCGGTATCCCGGTAGTCCCTGTAGGCTCTTGGCTTGACGGGGTCTCGGAGTTCTGCATTGGGCCGTGATCTCTCAGAGCCATGGTCCCGTATGCTGATCTAAAGGTGTGGCCTGTAGGTGTGGACTCCCGGTGAGACGTAGACTCTCGGCGTACAGGATAAGTCCGAACTTCATAGGTCCGTGTCGTTCTCCGTTCCGCGGTACGGCTCCGGGCCGTAGTACCGCCTCTGGAAGTAACCTCTCTCTCCGATGGTCGGGTCCGAGGTGCTCTGCAGTCGGAGTCCCGGCGCTCTGTGGTGTCGAGGTCCTTGGTAGTCCCGGTCTGTGCTCCGGACTGTAGACTTGTCCACCGTTCCCGCTTGAAGGCCCAGGGTACGGCTCTTTGCCGGGTCCCGGTTCTTCACCAGGTCCCGGTTGGAAGACTTGTCTTTCTTGAGTTGCGGAGGCTTGGATGAACGGGAACTGTAATCCGAGGTCTGCCCAGATCCGTGGTTGTAACAGCTCCGGTATAGAGTCCGTAACTCATCTTCTCCGGTGAACTTGAACTAGGCCGTGTCTTGGGTCTGTAACTTGTTCACCGTCTTGAAATGTAGCTCCAGGGTACTGCTCTTCGTGAACTGGACCGTGGAGCTGTGATCCTGTGTCCGTGAAGGGTCTGTACTGTTTCACGGGACTGTTGTGAAGATTCCACTGGCAACAGTATCGTTCAACGATAAGTTGCTGGTAGGAAAACTTCGTTTACAGCCAAGTCGTTGAAGAGGGCCTGAGTAGCTTGCTTCTCAGCTGGACATCTTGCCAGGTCAGTGGCCGCTCTCCAGAGTTGACTGCGTCGCCATAGGATAGCTATGCCAGGTCACGTCGTCCCAGTCTGCACATTCACGGCATGTCACTTGACTGTAAACACACCCTTGAAAACAAAGAAAATGCAAGTCTTTAACTGGTTAAAACTGACGACATGATTCTTCCTTATAATCTTTATAGCTGGGCGACTACGTTGGTTCATAATGAACTCACGGGAGAAAAAAATAACCCTAGAGTGCGTCTATAACAATCCAAAAGTTACTGTTTACAGGAGCTCTTTCAAAACAGGTCTGGTCACCAAGACTGCAAAGGAAAAAGAGTGATGGACATGCGCGGAGAGCACGCCACCTGGCGGACGATCGACGCAGCGATCAAGGGAGATAATTTTGTTTGCAGGAGATCTCCAAAAGGAGGATATTGGCATTTAAGTGATAACAGGTGAAGATTTGAGACACAAACAGGTCGGAAACGGCTCTACCATAAGGCTTTCAAATTTATCTGCATTTGAAAGTAAAATTGTAACTATCAGTATCCTCAATAATAGATTGCACATACCGAGAAAAGATAATTTAGTGCATTTTCTATCTCTCTAAGCGACTGGGTCAACTGAGCGGATTCTGTTTTTCGACTAAAGAAATCCTGAATTTAGATGGTACGAGAGTCTGTATCATGTGCGATTGTTCTAAAGATGTGAGCGTGTCGTGGTCGAGTGGTTAGCGTGTTGGACTCAGACCCGGAGTGCTACAGCTGGCGTGGGTTCGCGCCTCGACAGTGACCGCTTACATATATACTCGCCTTTTCACAAGGCGCTGGGCTGATTTGGTGTCCAGGATAAAATGGACTGATGGTGGAACTAGTTGCTATGCTAAACCTTCGCCAGCGGAGGCACTTGGGGAATAAAGTACCTGGGTGTCTTTCAGTGACTGCTATATAAATTCACTCACAGTAGTACATTGCATACACCGCTAGGAAGCTCACATGGTTAGACTATCACAGTACTTTCAGGATGGTAGTTCGTCCAAAATTGTAGAATTGTATTAATGTACTTTCAGGATAGTAGTTCGCCCAATTGTAGAATTGTATAATAATGTTCACTTCACAACACGATAGTCGAGCTATAAAAAAATGTTGAGTGGTTCCAATTGATTGTATAATAATAAATATGTACTCCATAAGGAGGTGCTCCTATGTAAAGGAGGAATAAGAAGGATACGATACGATGGCAATGAATTTCATTTTTTGAAAGATCAAGCTTGATAATTTTTCCCCCTTTTGCCATTTATGGAAATGAAAGCAGCTAGACAGAGAAAATAAATGACCAGATAGATAAATATCTATTCTATCCATACAAGCACAAAATATTAGGCCACACTGACTTTATGAAGCAGAAATATTCCCGACCTAACCCAGGTCTGGCAGCCAAAGTTTTGCGATAGGATTGAGACTTTTTGGTTTGAGGGCTAAACCCTATAAAGTCGATATGACAAATTGAATGTCAGTAGGGTTTAGCTTGTTTAACTATGGTACCCAGCCTTCTTGATCAGACTGTAAGGAACCTTCAGTATGTTGATATCTGTACCTTATAAGAAAGATTTCATTATGCGCCATCTGCTTTCGAGTGAGGGGCATTGTCTGACAACATTTGAAAACTTCCAGAAATTTCCAGATAAGTAATACATGTCCACAAGTGAGTCATTCAGGCAGACATTTGTTAGTGCCCGATCAGTATTCCAAATGTCCATTTGAACGAAACACCTTTCAAGAATGTTTCTCAAAGACCAAAACTTGGTGGACCAGCATAACAACTTGTAAGACAGTGCAATTTCTGGCTCGAGAACATCGAAGTTGAAGAAATGTAACTCTCTTGCCAGGATTTTTTGGCACACACATTTCAGTATTATCACTTGCATTTTTTCTTGAAACAGAATCTGCTGATTCGACCCAGTTGCTTAGAGAGATAAAAAAAATTCCATAAATTACCTTTTGCTTTATGTTCCTTCTATTATGCGTGATAGAGATAATTACAGTTTTACATTCAAATACTATGAAAGCCTTATAGATCCATTTCCAACTTTCTTGTTCACAATCCCGAAATTTACAATCAGTCTCGTTAAATAGGGTATGAAATAGACAAACAAATTCTAGTTGCCCATTGGCAAGCATGGGCAACCAACATATCCAAATGCACTGCAATTTGGACAGAATTTGGTTGCCCAAATTTAGGTTAGGGCTATTTTGCTACCACCACATCTTATATTTCTAAGATGGCTATTGAATTAGATTTCCATACAAGCGCAAAACGGTAGGGCGATAGGAATTTTCGGTTCGACGGCTAAACCCCTAGGCTACGGTGTCAATATCACAAAATTATCGCTGTTGTTGTTAGGATTAAAGATCAGTAGGGGGGCAACGATTTGGTGTAAGACTCAAGAAATATAATTGACAAAGGATCTGCTGCAAGTTGTATTGTCAGTCTTTTGTCCAGGATATTACCTTTTCAATGGCAGTAGTCAGTATACCATAATTTACTTGACCGACTGATTAGCCTACGTTGTTGTTGTTGAATATTATAGAAATAAACAAAAATATGCAGCCAGACGTCAATTCTTCACACAGTAACTGAAAAACCATTCATATGGGTTACACTCACTTCAAACGGCTTAATTGTGAACTTTGAATTGTTTGTCTTTGAAACCGGAATGAAAATTCACCTCAAGTTTCTCTCGGCTGAAAATCTCATGCGTGTGATGAAAATTTCTCTTTCCCGCCACACAGGGAGTGTCTAAGGGAGGTAACCAACGTATTTCGCGAGTATTATCTCCCTTCGACCAGACTCGACTTTCCAGGTGCAGATTCGAAATTCTGTTTCTCTCGCACATGAAGTGATGACAGTCACAAAAGTTAACCCAACAGGAAAATTATACAATGAATACCATCAATTTTGTGAGGCAGATTTCCTCAACTTATATGATCATTGGTTATTTCCAAGAGCTTGTTGCATCGACATTCTTGTGTTACACTTTGCACTCACGAAATTCATGGACCGGTACAGGTATACAGAACTGATGATATTCCGGTACAGGTAGGGGAGATGGGGGTACACTGGGACATTTTTCAATTTTTTTTTTGTTTTGTTTTTTTTGGCAAAATCTCCGCTATTATTGTCCTGTAGAGTAGCCTTCTATGCTCTAGTTATAACTAATATTTCGTATGACATGATCAGACAAACAATTCTGAAACATCTGCTATACTTTTCTCCAAATTCAATTTTAGAAACTCCCCCAAAAAGGTCCCAGTTTGCCCCAGGTTTGGGGATCACTGGGATACCCACTGGGTCGATTAGGACAATAATGGTTTCCTTAAGTGGCATTTAGAAGTTGGGAAGTAGATAAATAAACAAATTGCTTATGGATAACAACTTCTAGTTTATTCAGGACGACGTTTCGATACAGGTAATAGTATCGTTCTCAAGTCAGTGACATCAATAAATAAATAAGCAGTATATATACAGTTCCTTGAGTAAGTGCCCACCTTGTTAATTAATCCAGGCATCTCCACAAGTCTAATCCTGTCCTATTAAATATTTCTTAAAATGTATAATACTATTGTTATCATATACTGTTGACATTTATTTAAGGAACTGTATGTATGTACTGCTTATTTATTTATTGATGTCATTGACTTGAGAACGATACTAGTACCTGTATCGAAACGTCGTCCTGAATAAACTAGAAGTTCTTATCCACAAGCAATTTGTTTATTTATATAGGACAATAATGAAAATTCATTTTAAATCAAGTATATACTGATATTTTTCATATGCGTTTAGAAGATTCAACAGCCATGGCTATTTTAGACCCCTGCATTACATAAAATATTTCTCAGGGGTCAAATTTGAAGAAAAAATATTTTGTGTTATTCCCATTCCAGCGGAAGCATTTGGCTTTGAAATTGTTAGTAAAACTTATCAAATCCGATGGAATTACTAATTACTACTATCTAGAAAACAAAATAATGCACTTTTATAACATTTTAGAATGAAAATGAATTTCGCCATTTGATTAATTTTGTCCCAGTATGACTCTGACAAATGTGTCCCAGTCCGACCCGGGTGCATATTTTCCCCCCGTTTTGTGAAAAACACAAATACATACATCTGAGATAATACATCGATAAAATTAAATTGTACTTTTGTCCATCTTTGCCCCACTGTACCCCAATCTGCCCTACCGATTTTGAAGAACGTTTTCATTTATCGTTGACTGACTGTAATTAGCTTTTACGATAATAGCAATATAAATGTACGCAAATTATTCCTATTCCGGGTAAAATATTCCTATACCATACTTTATTTTCAGTTTATTCAAGAAAATTAAAAGATTTATCTTCCTAATATAATTGGAATGTTTCCAAAGATAAACTGGACAAACAGTTGGGTTCCTCTTCACAGAAGTACCCTGCGGACCACTCCCTCCTCCTTATAGGTCGAGCCACTTTGTTTTCATTTGGTATACAATATGAGTAGTATGGAAAGGCTATCTTCTCGACATTGACCTACTTTCGTGACCTAATTGTTGAGTCACGTGAAGCTGACGTCACGAAAGTAGGTCAATGAGGTAAGTAGTATATAAAGGCTATTTCGAGCCTCCGGCAACGCCACACGCATGCGCTGCAATCGCCACAACATCACTTCCGGTTTCTATACCAAATTGTACCTCCAACACAAGAGTTCCGGCACTTCCGGTCACGTAACCCGGAAATGACCTTTTTGGGGCATGTATTCCTCCGCGATGATGCGATTTGGCGGTGATGCGGTCGCGGGGAGAAGCTTCCGCGAAGAGAAAGTAGTCCCCAGACTTCAAATACGCTGCTTAGATCGATTGGGTCGAGTGAGGTGTCAAAGTGAAGCGCTTCTCCAGGGCGATCAAGTTATGTGTGGGTGTGAGAAAAATGAGGATTTGTTCCGAAAATATAAAAAGCGGAACACGGACTTTACCCCTACAATAGGAGAAAACCCCTATCAACCGTGTCAAAAAGGGGTAATATCGGTCCCCCCCCCCGCTTATCGGGACCTGCCTATCAAGCCATGGGTGGGTGTATGTAAAATGAGGATTTGTTCCCAAAAAAATAAGAAGCGGAATACGGACTTTACCCCTAAAATAGGAAAAAAAAACCCTATCAACCAGGTCCAAAAGGCCTAATATGGCCCCCCCACCGGCTTATCGGGGCCTGCCTATCGAGTCATGGGTGGGTATAGGTAAAATGAGGATTTGTCCCCGAAAATATAAAAAGCGGAACACGGACTTTACCTCTACAATAGGGGCCTGATTCCCACATTTGCATCTATACGGGAAAATGCCTGTATGGGGTATGGGGATGGTCATTTTTTTTTTTTGCGGATTTTACTATGGGTTGTGGGGTCTTGTTTTCTTCGTCTCACCACGTAAAACACGACGGGAAGGGTCTCGGAGCTAAGCGGTGAAATTTTTCGAAAAGTTCACGGTCTGGATAGCTAGGCCCATAGGCCTACTGGGTCAGTGAATAGGTCCATACTGAGCAATTCACACATGTTCATTGCGATATGGGTTGTGGGATGTTGTTTTTCACGTCTCACCACGTAGAACACGATGTTTTGAAAAAGTCACTGCGCGCATGCGTAGTGGGTAAATAGTGCTGGGTGGATGTTTTGGGGTCTAGGTGAGGCCCTAGTGGTCCGATGGTGTCGTATGAGGTCTTATTTTGAAGCTCTTGTGGAGGAGCATCCGTCTCGGATAATGTATCGTCCGTTTTCAATATTCTGCGCATGCGCAGTCTGGCCGTAGTATAGAAAGCAGACATTTTGGAGGTGCGTGGGGTGTGTTTGGGGTAGGGATGGACCACTATTGATCCAAATGGGTCGTGGGAGGCGTCAACGTGAAGCTTTTGTGGTGTATTTTTTATTGCAAGTCGCGTCAATCTGCACATGCGCAGTTGGGTGTACTAAGTAAAGTGGTCATTTTGGGGGTGCGTGGGAGTGTGTTTGGGGTAGAAATGGACCACTATTGGTCCGACTGTGTAGTGGGATGTGTCATTTTGTAGCTCTCGGGGTGTAGACCCGGATTTGAGAGATGTCCACAGCATCTGTTACGTCATCGGTGACGTCATCAGTACGAGTAGTAGCGAAAGTACATGCACATGTACTTTGTGTATGTCCATGTACATATACTCTGCGCATGTCCATGTATTCTTTGCATATCCTGTACATGTACTATGTGCCTATACATGTACTATGTGCCTGTACATGTAATCTGTCCATGTACATATACCCTGCCAGTGTACATGTTCCTTGTCCATGTACACGTACTCTGCGCATGTCCATGTATTCTGTGCATATCCATGTACATGTACTATGTGCCTGTACATGTAATCTGTCCATGTACATATACTCTGTCAATGTACGTGTTCCTTGTCCATGTCCATGTACCTGTACGGGTAAGATTCTGCTGGTGGGCTGTCAGTCCCGAGAGTATTATACATTATATGTCCAGTATTATACCTTATCTATCCTGTGTTATACAATATCTGTCCTGTTTTGTAACAAATCTACCCTGTATTGTACCATAGTTGTCCTGTATTAAACAATATATCTTCTGTATTATACCAAATCTGTGCTGTATTATACAGTATCTGTCCTGTATTATACCATATCTGTGTTGTTTTATACCATATATGTCCTTTATTATTTCATATCTATCCAGTATTATACCAAATCTGTGTTGTATTATACCTTATCTGTGCTGTATTATACCATATATGTCCTGTACTATACTATATATGTTCTGTATTATACAATGTTTTTCCTGTTATACCATATCTTTCATGCATTATACCATATCTTTGCTGTATTATACCATATCTGTCCTGCATTATACCAAATCTGTGCTGTATTATACCTTATCTGTGCAGTATTATACCATATGTCCTGTATTGTACCATATATGTCCTGTATTATACAATATATGTCCTCTATTATACCATATCTGTCCTGCATTATACCAAATCTGTGCCGTATTATACCATATCTGTCCGGGATTATACCATATCTGTGCTGTATTATAAGATATCTGTCCTGTGTTATACAATATCTGTCATGTGCTACACCAAATCTGCCCTGTATTGTACCATATGTCCTGTATTATACAATATGTTCTGTATTATACCAAATCTGTGCTGTATTATACAGTATCTATCCTGTATTATACCAAATCTGTGCTGTATTATACCATATCTGTCCTGTATTGTACCATATATGTCCTCTATTATACAATATATGTCCTCTATTATACCATATCTGTCCTGCATTATACCATATCTGTGCTGTATTATACCATATCTGTCCTGTGTTTACAATATTTGTCATGTATTATACAATATCTGTCCTGTATTATACCATATCTGTCCTGTGTTATACAATATCTGTCTTGTGTTATACAATATCTGCCCTGTATTGTACCATATATGGCCTGTATTATACAATATATGTTCTGTTTTATACCAAATCTGTGCTGTATTATACAGTATCTGTCCTGTATTATACCAAATCTGTGCTGTAGTATACCATATCTGTCCTGTATTGTACCATATATGTTCTGTATTATACAATATTTGTCCTCTATTATACCATATCTGTCCCGCATTATACCATACCTGTGCTGTATTATACCATATCTGTCCTGTGTTTACAATATTTGTCATGTATTATACAATATTTCTCCTGTATTATACCATATCTGTGTTGTATTTTACAGTATCTGTCCTGTATTATACAATATCTGTCCTGTATTATACCATATCCGTGCTATAATATATATATATGTCCTGTATTATACCATATCCTTCCTGTATTATACCATATCTGCGCTGTATTATACCAAATCTGTGCTGTATTATACCATATCTGTTCGGTATTATACCATATCTGTCCTGTATTAGACAATATCTTTCCTGTATTCAAGAAATAAATGTTAGCTTTCCGTCCTCTAACTGCTCAGATAATGGACGGTAAAACGGATTGACATGTAGCCTGTCCATGCTCTCTACACGTGTCAATGTACATGTACTCTGTGCAAGTCCATATACATGTACTGTGCATCCATGTCTACGTATTTGTGCCTTGCGCATGTTAATATTCATGTACTCTGTTCATGCACATGTACATGTACGTTGTCCATGTACAGGTAACCTATCCATATACATGTTCCTTGTCCATATGACGTCACAGATGCTGTGGACATCCATCAAATCGGGGTCTACCCATGTATGTGTACTCTGCGCATGTTCGTGCGCATGCCAGTGCTCCTTCCATATATACCCTTCTGTGCGCAGTAAAATACGCCACACGCCAGTGTTTCTTCCATATATAGCATGCTGTACACAGTAAAATACGTCCCATATCAATGCTTCTTCCGTACATACCATGCTGCACACAGTAAAATACGCCCCATACCAGTGCTTCTTCCATATATACCATGCTGAACACGGTAAAAAACGCCCACGCCATTGCTCCTTCCATACATGTATATACCATGACATACGCTCCATGCCAGTGCTCCTTCCATATAAACCAGGTTGTACACAATAACATACGCTCCATGTCAGTGCTCCTCCACACATGGATATTCTCTAATGGACGACGGCTGAATTATGGATGACGGACTAGACGCTTGTAATTCCATATATACCATGCTGTACACAGTAACATATGCCCAATGTCAGTGCTCCATCCATATATAGCATGCTGTACACGGTAAAAAAGACGCCCCATGCCAGTGCTCCTTGCATGTATACCATCCTGTGAACAGTAAAATACACTCCATGCCGGTGATCCTATCGTATATACCATGCTGTACACAGTAAAATAGGCCCCTGTGTCAGTGCTCCTTCCATGTATACCCTGCTGTACACAGTAAAATACGCCTTATGTCAGTGCTCCTTCCATATATACCATGCTGTACACAGTAAAATATGTCTCATGCCAGTGCTCCTTCCATATATACCATGCTGTACACAGTAAAATACGCCCATGTCAGAAACCATACGCCCCATGTCGGTGCTCCTTGCATATATACCATCCTGTGAACAGTAAAATACGCCCCATGCCAGTGCTCCTCTCGTATATACCATGTTGTACACATTAAAATACACCCCATGTCAGAGCTCCTTCAATATATACCATGCTGTACACAGTAAAATACGCCCCGTGTCAGTGCTCCTTCCATGTATACCCTGCTGTACACAGTAAAATACGCCTTATGTCAGTGCTCCTTCCATATATACCATGCTGTACACAGTAAAATATGTCTCATGCCAGTGCTCCTTCCATATATACCATGCTGTACACAGTAAAATACGCCCATGTCAGTGCTTCTTTCGTATATACCATGCTGTACACAGTGAAATACGCCCCATGTCGGTGCTCCTTGCATATATACCATCCTGTGAACAGTAAAATACACCCCATGCCAGTGCTCCTCTCGTATATACCATGCTGTACACATTAAAATACACCCCATGTCAGAGCTCCTTCAATATATACCATGCTGTACACAGTAAAATACGCCCCGTGTCAGTGCTCCTTTCGTATATACCATGCTGTACACAATAGAATACTCCCGATGCCATGTGTTTCTGTCCGTGCGCGCGTGCGTGTGTGTGTGTGCGCACGGAATTGACCTTTGACCCATGCGCGCCATTATTATCCGGTATTCTGCAAGAGCATTTGGACACCTGTTGATCTGAATAATTTGCATATGACCTCTGTGAGATCACTTCCGCTTCCGGTCACGTGACCGAAACTGACCTTTGACCCCTGCGCACAATTTTTATCCGGTATTGTGAGCTTGCGCAGGGACCAAAGGTCACATCCGGTCACGGTACGGCCCAACAAGAGTTATCTCCCCCTACACATCGGTCTAGTAGGTCTTATCTTAACGCCTTATCCTAACGCCCTAGCATACCAGTTTTTCTTTCTGGGCAAACCCCTGTTCTATTTGTAGATCACTCGGAAGTATTAGAGAACGGGGAGTTTTTGAGGTGCAATGAATATTGTCCCGGGAGATGAGGGTTTTTTTTCTTTTATTCTCCTCCTCCTCCTCCTCCTCTTCCTCCTCCTCCTCCTCCCTCCTCCTCCTCCTCCTCCTCCCCTCCTCCCTCCTCCCTCCTCCTCCTCCTCCACCTCCCTCCTCCTCCTCCTCCTCCACATCCTTCTCCTCCTTCCTCTTCATTCCTCCTCCTCCTCCTCCTCCTCACTCTTCCTCCTCCTCCTCCTCTTCATTCCTCCTCCTCATTCCCCACTCTTCGTCCTCCTCCTCCTTCTCCTCCTCTTCCTCTTCCTGCTCCTCCTCCTCATTGCTCATTGCTCACTCTTCCTCCTCTTCCTCCTCTTCATCCTCCTCCTCTTCCTCGTCATTCCTCACTCTTTCTCCTCCTCCTCATTCCTACTCCTCCTCTTCTCACATACGCTAAGGTAACTCTACCAGGTAGCCGTATGGAAAAAGGCCCTCATCTCCCCAAACGCTCTTCATTGCACCTCCGAAACTCCCCGTTCTCCACTACTTCCACGTGATCTATAAATAGAACAGGGGTTTGCCCAGAAAGAAAAACTGGTATGCTAGGGCGTTAGGATAAGGCGTTAAGATAAGTCCTAACAGACCGATATGTAAGGGCCGTACAGTGACCGGAAGTGACCTTTGACACGGATATGACGTCAACTTGACCTACTAACCTAGTTACAAAGGTCGTCTCGACCTACTTATGACCACACACACATTTTACCTACTCTGGATGCAAGAAAGAGTATACTATGTCTCCAAGTGTGTGAATTCGCTGCCTGTGATGGAACACTATGGTCGATAAATCATCCTATTTTCCCATAAAACATTTTACATTCTCTGGGTGCAAGAAAGAGCATACTATCGCTCCAAGTGTGTGTGTGTGTGCGCTTGTGTGTGTGTGTAAAAGCGATGTGTAAACGGGTGTATACTGTCCACAAACACCACCACCACGGCGATCACCACCACCACCACACACCGCTATTACTACCACCACCACCACCACCATGCCCACCACGCCCACCACCACCACCACGCATGCGCACCCGAGTAGCGGGGAAAGTTACGGAGACACGATAAATTCGTATAGGAGCTTTACGGTAGACCTCGACACGAGGAATACGCCACAAACAGCGCGCGCGTATGTCGCTTATTTCCCGAGAAATCGCCGAATCACGTGACAGCGATTATCGTCTAATTGCGGCGAAAGTTACCGTCGGAAGATAAAATTGTATAGGATCGTTATTGTACATCTATATGTGAGGAATAGGACGCCGTAAGCCGCGAGTCTCTATCTCTCTTAGTTTCCGAGATATCACCATCGGTAATTTATAGAAAATTCGACAACAATCGGCAGTCCCCCAAGAAATCCAAAAAAAAATTACTCCAAAACTAAATTTGGACGCTCTTGGGGCATAACTAAGGAATTTACGCATTTCATGCTGTCATTCAACAGTATCAACATAGGAATCAATACGATGGTGTATTGATTTTGCTGGTTAATTGGAACGGACACTCACTCTTCTCTCGAACCAACATACTTATATATTAAATAGTATGGCATAATTAGTCGAAATTCTTCGTTCTGTATATATAAGTGATGATAGTGAAATCAGCTGTATTGCACAACAAGTGCAAGACTATCTCGGAATTGTGAAACCGTTCACCATTGTCTGTGATATCATGTGACGTAGCACGGGGGAATACCCGAGCAGATTGATATTGCACGACTAGGCGAAAATCATGCATGTAACCAATTTGATTTTAAGCGAGACGGACCCATACAACTGAGCGTATAACATCCTACTTGAGAATACCCGTAAATGTTCTCGAGGAGTCTTACAGTTAATAACGGTACACACCACTCAATGTACATATCCACCACTCATTAGAGACCGGCGGTAAGTCTTACTTATTACACGAAGCCTTCTCTCCTTCATAGCGGGAAAGCTAATAGAGTTAGGAAAAAATGCTTAATACATAATTTAAAGATATTATCTCGAGGAACGCGATGGAACAAACTGCGATATCGTATGTACATTCTCTTAGACGGTATTTACTAAAAGGGATAGTCCCTCTCTTAAATATATATAGCGAGACTATATCAGTATGAGCTGTATTGCGCAACATAGTGCAAGACTATGTCGGTGGCGAAACCCATTAACTGTGACGTCACTTCGATATACTAACCTAGTTACAAAGGTCGTCTCGACCTAGTTATGACGTCATAGTAACCTACTACCTGATTATATAAGATCATGCCGACCTATTTATGAAGATATGGTGACCTACCTAAGACGACCTACTTACTTATGGTGATCTACTTATAGTGACCTACTTATGGTGACCTATTGACCTATTTATAAAAAAAAATTGTGGCATAATAGGCTTCTCCGACTTCCCTGTCCCAGAACTCCCCTTTTATATTCTACTGACCAACAGCCGTGAGTACAGATCAGACGAATGTACAGACCCCCTCCGCGTTAGCACCCATCAAACCCGTGATCGAAACGAGCCCAGTCATCACCACCACACCGAGTATACAGTCTAGGTCAACATCGAACTCCACACCAAGTATTGCAATGCCCACTACGCCTGAAAACTTATCGGATTCCATCATTCACAGTGAACGCCGTAACGTACCGACAACGACGACCAACGTTGACGCTTCGACGACCCCGGTTCACTCGTACCAAATTTACAAGCGCGGGTTACCACGACAGCGGACACACCTCCAACCATGGACCCCCGGTGGCAACACCCCTTCACCTGCCTCATTGCGGGGCCGACGGGCTCCGGCAAGATGCACTTCGTTCAGAAACTCGTTCAACATGCCGACAATATGTTTACTCACCCATTGCCCGGGTCGTTTGGTGTTAAGGAGAATGGCAGGCGGCGTGTGCATCAATATCCCACATCACGTTCGTGGAAGGGCTACCCAACCTGGCTGATTTGGAACCGGACACCTTGGTGGTCATGGATGATCTCATGGCGGAGACGGATGCGCGGGTCACCCAGCTCTTCACCAAAGGCAGTCATCATCGGCAGCTCAGCATCATCTACATTGTGCAGAATCTGTTCAGTAAAAACAAAGAACATCGAAACATCAGCTTAAATGCCCATTACCTGGTGGTGTTTAAAAATCTGAGAGATACCACTCAACTGCGGCACCTGGCGAGACAGATGTACCCCGGACGCACTCAGTTTGCATTGGAAGCCTTTGAAGATGCGACAACCCCTCAACCCGGGTATATGCTCTTCGACCTGAAGCAAGTCACCCCCGACCACCTTCGACTACGGACCGGTATATTTCCCGGAGAGACCCACCACGTGTGCATGCAAAAATAATGTTAACACACTCACAGTGGCTCCCCCAGCTGGGGTGTGTCTTTGATGATGGGGATAATAAAAGAATTAATATAACATCATGGTTGTCTTTGTCTCTAAAGTGAAAGAATATTCTTGAGGTAGCCCACAAAGGATGAAAAGGGCAGGGTTGTGGGTTCAATCGTCAGTAGTACAGGATGTCCGCTCGAGTACGGAAGCACGCTCCGACACTCCGTGTATTGAAGACCGGCCCACCCGAGTTGGTTCGGACTGTTGTATGCGGCGCGGGCCCTGACCTTGTGTGAAATCGAACATAACGTCTTAAAAGGCAACGTGCCACTGACTCCGTCTCAGAAGACCAACTTGGCCAAGCATAAGACAGGTCTCCGAACCCTGGTCCAGAAGCGAGTCCCGCAAACACATAAGAAAAAGATCTCACCGAAAGGCGGGTTTCTCGAAGCCATCTTAGCCCCGTTGGCTGCTTCCGTGTTGGGGTCAATATTGGGTGGACTCTTTGGTCGACAATGAACCACACAAAAAAATGGTCCTCATCGTCTGCTTCAAAGCCTCCAATCGCCATATCTGATCCAACCTACGGTGAAGACGATGAACACCATCGATCACGACATGCAACAGATTCTACAGCGACCGGGGTTAAGCGGCAGTGAGAAAGTACAGTCAGAGGCTTCAACGGTACATCACGTTCATGGGGCAATACAAGGCCTATGATCCAAGCCCGGTGTCAGTCGCACAACCAGCACAACACGTGTCGTCAACATCACTTGTCCCACAGCCGCTATTACCAGGTGTACCACCCACAGCCTCACAGTGGGTTCAAGACGAAGTCCTGAAGAGTGTACCCGCGTCGTTCAAGAAACAAGCTGGCCTGGTATTACAGCAAGTGTAAGACAATCCGAACATGACTTGGAATGATAATGGTGAACTACTGGTAGAGAACCAGGTGGTCCCCGGTACCCACATGACGGATTCAGTGAATGACATGATGCGTCAACCTAGGTCGCACACGGATCTTCAAGGATGCTCAAGGTGTTTGCTCAAGGTTTGAAAGACATGCATGCGTCACAAGAATTGGTCGGGAACCCCCAGCGCTGGGCCTGGATGCGGCGTCACATAGAACAGCAATCGCCGATACGTGCACCCCGCAAGTCACAACGACAGACGCGACCCCCACGGACTTGGGAATCCGACTGGGAACCGGAGTCACCACACAAAACACCACAACGGCGGGCACCTTCCTTTCGCCCCTTTACAACACCACCCCTGAAACTACGTCCATCAAGATCTATGACACGTAGCAAGTCGCGATCACGACGCCGGGAAAAAAGCCCCCCCAAGACCTGGGAACACTATTAAAACCAACAGCGGCAGCAGGAAAGATCAGTCGTCATGTTTTACCTCGCACTATCCAGTAATAGCTCGGCTGTGGTGAGTAGTAGTGTATGCGTAAATCCATGCCCCTTTCACCCGGATGTGTCCAGACTTGTCTGTGTCTCTCCGTGTCTTTTGATGTACTGGGGTTTTTCCCGGCCGCCATTGTGGGAAAATGGCGGATACGTTGACCGGAAACACCCGAAGGTGACGGCCATTGTCCGCCATTATGGGAAAATGGCGGATACGTTGACCGGAAAGACCCGAAGGTGACGGCCATTGTCCGCCATTGTGGGAAAATGGCGGATACGTTGACCGGGAAGACCCGAAGGTGACCGCCATTGACCGCCATTGTGGGAAAATGGCGGATACGTTGACCGGAAACACCCGAAGGTGACCGCCATTGACCGCCATTGTGGGGAAAAACGTATGAAAGGGGCGATTTTTAGGGAGTTGGTGTATTCATTGCACTACCAAACGGAGCTATCTCACCTACCTGCCTGCCTGACCAGCCTGCCTGCCTGACCAGCCTGCTTGCCTGACCAGCCTACCAGCTTGTTCTGACGAGAGGAGGGCCTCACTGGAGCATGAGGCGTGGAGAAGATTTTCATTTTACCAGTGCAACTTCACCAGCCTATCTCACCCTAGCAGCTACTGACCAGCCCACAGTCATGGAGTCATCCCAGCGAGCTAAGCTTCAACAGCACCGTGTTCGCCTCATTGATGAGATGCAGCATGTGGCCGATCTGCTTATGGGGGAAAACATAATCCTTAAACACGGTGTAGAAGATATCAGAGAAAACAGAGCCCTCATCGACGATCTACTGCGCCGTGGCCCCTATGCATTTCTAGCCTTCGTGGAGGCACTGAAGAAGACGCGAAATGAAGAACTAGCAGATCTACTTCAAGCCCAGGATTCAGAAGAAAATATCGTAGTCATGGACATGGACATCGCCGAAGAGCGTACAAACCCGGTGCACCACCCAAACGACCCCGACTAACACCTTTAGAAATACCTCAGCAAGTGCTTCAGCCAGTGCCCCAGCAAGTGCCTGAGCAAGGGAAAGAAGAGGTGCTACTTCCTATGTCTGTGCAGGAGATCAATGACATTATCCAGCAGGCCTACCAGGCGGCCCACACGAACACTTGGGAGCTCTCTCCCTATTTAACTGTGAGTGTCAAAGAAGAGGAAGTGCATTTTAACGCACCAGCCTGGGACGACAAACCACCTAAGCATATCGCCTTGACGTTGGGCACCTGGATAAGAGTACAGGCCATTGATTACGCCGTCGATGCGGTCATTGACCACCAGGGGAGTGACGAAGCGAAATTTTATGTGGGTGACGACATCTTTGTCACCTGTTCTACATTCAACAACATGCTCCTCGTGCATATTCGGAAATGGAAAATGAGGTCAGATACGCAAAAGCGTATTCCTTGTTCTCAGGGCGTCACCCTGAAAATACCTGCGTGGCGGAAGCTGCAGAGTCTCACAGCTGAAATTCATGAAGTCCTGTCTTACCAGGTGTCTCAGTATATTTATAAGAAATACATCGACACATTCCTGGATGATCTCAGACCCCGCATTCGACACTTGCGTATCCAGCAATGTGCAGGCTGTGTGAACAAGAACGGGCTCTTCAACACGCATACGTGTGTGGACAATAGTATACCATCAGACGCGCTCATCGCTGAGGCACTACAGGACGTGAACGAGGTGCAAATTGCCCAGGCATTGGAAGCTGCCTGTCCACCCAGAATTCCACGTGAACAGATTGCCACCTTCATCTACGTGCACCAGGGGCGGAAAGACGATGACGAGTTCAAACAAGTCTTGTTGCATAAATATTGAACATTTCACACAAGTCTTGTTGCATTGAACATTCAGACATTACCGTATTCCTACATTCTATGTTCATTCTATGTTCATTCTATGTTCATTCTACGTTCATTTAAGCGTATAATTGTATTAAAAAATTCAATACCAAGAGTCTACTGTGGTGAAGACGTTCATTCTATTGTGTTAATAAAAATAGTAGAAATTCAAAATGTGTGTTAGTGTTCATTCTTTGCAAAGATAATTGTATTAAAAAAAATCAACACTAAGAGTCTACTGTGGTGAAGACCTTAGGTTTTCATATTGGTGATGGGAGCTGGTGTTTTTTGTGCTTTGAGTTAGAAAGTCTCACCCCTTTCGGGAGTAAATAGGTGGCCCTGAAAAGGGACTTTGCAAAGTGTTATCACACTGTTACGGGCGGAAAAAAATGTCACACCTGACACCCACGTCCTACACACAGGGCATCGTATCTTCAAATGCAGTTCCTTCGTCTCGTCGCACTGGCACGTCCCCCCTATACATGTTAGAGATACCAAGCATACGGCACATAGGCATAGGTGACCGCACGGGAAGAAGGCGTACATGGTCTCTTCGATGTTACACACGGTACAGGTGGATTTATTCTCTTCCTTAGTCAGTTGTACACGTAGTGTACACTTGTCCTCTTCTAATTGATCAATGTGTTCGTTCAGGCGGACGATCTCTGCTAGAGGTGATGGTGGTGGTGTTGTCATTTCTCTTGCGGTAGCCGGCGTTGGGGTAGCCGTCGTTGTGGTAGCCGCTGTAGTTGCTGGGGGTCTACAATTTAACCACTCTACCTCGGGGAGATCTTCATCGTCTGTTACTTGATCCTCATCTTCTTCCATAGCGTCCATATCTCTTGCTCTTGTTGTGCACCTCTCCGTCTCAACGTATCAGCAATATGATGTTCATGCACCCGCTGTAAGCTGGTAATTATTGTAACATGTTGGTCGTTGACTTCTCCACTTGTGTGAATCACTTCCCTATGTTCTCTAGGATCTTGTGCGTTCATCGTGTTGAATAGCGCCCGTCTGGTAGTCATGATGCAGTTCTGAATGAATGGATAGCAGACGAGATACTGCGCGTTATTTATAGTCTAACCGTAGAGCGACCGGAAACACCCGAAGGTGAGCGCCATTGAGCGCCATTGTTGCGCGGACGTCAGCGAAATCTCGCCATTGAAAGATTGTGTTTGCTCAGGCCCGCTGAAATTTTGTGTTTCTTTTCCATCTTTAAACCGGTCTCATTTTGCAATAAATGTGAGTTGACATGTAAAACTTATTTCAACTTGAACTTGGGGAACTTATCGTGTAGCGTTGAAAAATTCAGAAGGCTAGCGGTAGGCTAACCCACTGTTTTTAATGATTTTGTCGATTTTAGACCCGTAAGGTTATGGGTGTGGTGGTGTGGAAAACCCGGTAAATTTGAAATAAATCGGTTTACCTCCGTAAAAATACGTGAGGTGTGTTCCTCACAGCCTTATAATGTCACCCTGAAAATTGGAGCATGTTTATCGAAAGAAAAAGTAGGCATTTTTATCCTATCACGCTGGCTACGGTAACACAGCCATTGACACGCATAGCTGTACTCACATTTGCCTCCAGACTGTATAGTGCTGTGTTACCGTAGCCAGCGTGATAGGATAAAAATTCCTACTTTTCTTTCGATAAACCCGCTCCAATTTTCAGGGTGACATTATAAGGCTGTGAGGAATACACCTCGCGTATATTTACGGAGGTAAACCGATTTATTTCAAATTTACCGGGCTTTCCACACCACCACACCCATAACCCTACGGGTCTAAAAATCGATAAAATCATTACAAATAGTGGGTTAGCCTGCCGCTAGCCTTCTGAATTTTTTACCGCTACACGATAAGTTCCCCAAGTTCAAATTGAAATAAGTTTTACATGTCAACTCGCATTTATTGCAAAATGAGACCGGTTTAAAGATGGAAAAGAAACACAAAATTTCAGCGGGCCTGAGCAAACACAATCTTTCAATGGCGAGATTACGCTCACGTCCGCGCGCATGCGCGCGCTCTACGGTTAGACTATTAAAAGCGCGCAGTGTCTATCCATTCATTCACAACTACATCATGGCATCTCAAGACATGGCTGAACACATGGATATTGATGGAGCGATTGACAACCTATTACAAGAGTTATTCATAGATAATGAACAAGAACACCAACCGGTAGCGGGGGATTTCATCGATATGGAACACGATGAAGATTGGCTTGACCAAATATTACAAGATCTATTAATAGATAATGAACAAGAACACCAACCGGTAGAGGGCGATTTCATCGATATTGAACACCACGAAGGAGGACAAGAGGCAGCGGATGTCACCGCCAATAGTACTCTCCAATACGAACGGTTTGACCGAGTGCTACAAGATGTCTTCAAACAACATGCAGAACAAGCCCAAGACCAAGAAGCAACCGGTGAATTCATGGATGGGGTGGACAATAGTCCCAGTCCCTACCAACAGATTGCTCAACTTCTACAAGATGAGTTGGAAGAAGACCAAGAAACAGAAAGGGGGAAAAAAAGAAAAAGAACAGATGGCTATTTTACGGCCGCCATTACAAGATGAATTGGGAGAAGACCAAGAAACAGAAAGAGAAAAAAAAGAACAAGAACAAGAAGAGATGGCTATTTTACAGCAGCAAGAGATGGAGTACTACTCTACCGCAATAAGAAGAAGACTGGGGCCAGACACAATATGGAAAGCGCCACAGTATTTACGCTGTGTCGAATGCTGTAGTCGCTTCGCCAAATACGCTATATTTCCATGTGGACACCAAGCCTTGTGTATTTGCTGTATTCACAGACATGCACGAACACCACAGCCTACGTCCACTGACAACCCCATAGAGTGTAAACTCATCGCGCTGGAATGCCCCGTCTGTGCCCAGAGGAGAGAAAACCTGTCCCGAACGATGTAACCCCTTACATCTTCTTAACGACCCTTTTCAGGGTCACCCCAATCTTTCGAAAGAGGAAGCTTCTAATTAAAAGCACAAAAAAACACACCAACTCCTGCACATGCACACACCTGGGTAACAATAGGTAAATAACACTTAGTAAATGGAAACTTCCTACTAACAGCGCCCAGGTATTAGTATGAATGTACGGTAATAATAGACCGAATAGTACCGGAAAAAGCCGAGTGTAAAAAAAATTGTTTTCGTTGTGGGAGATTGGTAATGAGAGAGGTGAGGAGATTGAGCACTACCGAGCTGGCCGAACAAAGTTGTGAGGTGTGGGAGATGGGTAGAGGGGATTTTGCATGGGTTGGCCCTGAACACTGAAAAGGGTCTCCCTTGGAAGGTTTAGGGGTTGGCCCTGAACACTGAAAAAAGGGGTCTACTGTGTTTGGAAGGTTAGGGGTTGGCCCTGAAAAGGACGTTGAGGGCAGGGATTTTTGGGGGGTTGGAGATTGGTAATCATAGAATATAGAGGAGAGGAGATTCACCATGTATGACCTGATTTGAATTGAATGTGCCAAGTTAGAAGTTCCCCTTTCGTTAGATTGGGGTGGCCCTGAAAAGGGACGTTAAGGTCAATTTATTTACCCTGTTTTATTCAGGGGGAGTTTGCCTGTCTACTCCATACTGGCGGAAAAGTACCGGCCAGGGTGTAATATGTATCGGCCAGGCTGTTGTTGTTGTTGTTCTTGTTGGCCATGCTTTCGCTCCGCATCGTCATCAGAGGAGGAATCTGCCACCGGTAGATCGTCCAGAAAGCGCGCTGGCGCAATTCTTGGCAGGTCTGCTATGTCGACGAACTCTTGTTGCCCTTGTCACTAGATGATGGAGGTCGGCCCAGCCGAGCGGTGTGATGTTCGTGTTGTCTTGTGTCCACTTCTTTATTTCACCCAGCCAATATTCTCTCACGGCCCTCGCTAAATCTTCTTTCTCCCGCCTCTCTTTCGCTGCACCTTTGGTGGTCGACATCTTCGCTACACGGCTCATGATATGATTTTGATATACGTGTTCAGCGTATGAGAAATGTGGTTTGAATGAAGCTTCTCCCCACGCGGCCCCTGGTTTTATACTGAAACTAGAGTAGATTTTCATTGGCTATTTAAAACGGGGCGATCCTCGTTCATTGGTTCTGTCTCCGTCCTCGCCATTGGTTGATATACACGTCGCTGATTGGCCCAATAGGATGAGCAGCATACCTCCCTGGGTTAATTTTCAATCCTCGCTTTTTGCACAAAATTGATATAGCAAATTCCCATGTTAAATCCATTCGTATCTCTATAACATTAGGGTTGATCTACGCGTCGCTGATTGGCCCAATTTAGGCGCGAGTGATGCCTGCTGGGTCACGTCAGAATCCTCTCATTTTGCACAAAATTGATATAGCAAATTCCCCAGGTTAAATCAGTGCGTATCTCTATAACATTAGGGTTGAACTACGCGTCGCTGATTGGCCCAATTTTAGGCGCGAGTGATGCATCCTGGGTCAACTCACAATCCTCTCATTTTGCGCAAAAATGGGTATGGCAAATTCCCAGGTTAAATCGATTCGTATCTCTATAACATTACACCCCGAATGATCACGGACTTTCACGATGGTGCGAGTGATGCATCCTGGGTCAACTCACAATCCTCTCATTTTGCACAAAATTGGGTATGGGGAGCTTGCCTTGTTCCAACTCACCACCGACGTCACCCTGATCGTCTGTGACCATCAACTGCAGCTCATCGAAGAACAACCCCGAGAGGTGAAGCTATGTTTAACCCTAGCATGATGGACTCTATTGACACGGTTGTTACAGGGAAAAGAGCCCGAAGTCGATTTCATGCACGTGGGAGTAGGTGTCTACCTACGAAGTGGTAGAGATGATTCTTTTTTTCCCCGGTTAGAAGAGCGTGGTGGTCCCCCTATCATACTCCGTCCGGCATTATGTCAGGCGCTGAAAGCTATTATCACCGACGTCGACGACTTACTGTACCCCGACGCGAACTCTGTGGCTACCCGCACTCTTACATCTGCCTGCACCCTATTGTTGTATCCCAAACGAGTGGAGCTCATCGATGACGACAGTAGGTGTTGGTGTGCTTCTGAACCCCAAGCGCGTGTCTCTTTGTCACCGGAAGGCTGGACTACCTTGAAACGGGTTTGTTGGGTGACCTGGACGGTGATAGCATTCACCTGTGTGACGACGTCTACATTTTCCGCGGTCCCTATTTTGCTCGACTCCTCTGTCTGAAGCGAGGTGGTTTTACTCTGGACCCTGATCTATGGACAGCCTTGGAAAAAGTACTCCCCATTGTCGATGAAGTACTATATCTATAGGGTGCACACAGGCTAGAGTGTCAGCGTCTACTCATGAAGCGAACACACAACAGCGCAAGGAAGACGCAGAGGGGGACCCGAAAGGGAATCCGAAAAGCTGGGCGGCAGGAATCTACGTGCCGTACCACTGTGAACAAGGTGTTAACAGATTTGTATTACAGCCCTACCAGTCCAGCCGATTGTGGGAGCGCTCGCTCGAACTGCACATTCCCAAGGCACCAGTCGAACTGAAGTTCGAGAATGGTTAAAAACCCAAGACACTTATAGCTTACATCGAGCAGCCCGACGACATTTTCGCCGTAACCGAGTCATCGTAGGAGGCGTAGACGCACAATGGCAGGCTGATTTGGTCGATATGAGTCGATTTGCACCCCACAATGATGGGCATCGGTACATGTTGACCTGTATCGATATTTTATCCAAGTACGCGTGGGTACTGCCCATCCGGATCAAAACAGGAGAGAATCTGGTACGCGCGTTCCAGCAGATTTTCAAGACGGGACGCAAACCCCTCTATTTGCAAACGGATGAAGGCACAGAATTTCTCAACCGTCACTTTCAAGCCTTGCTGAAGAAACAGAAGGTGTTTTTCTTCCATACGTACAACGAGACCACAGCCTCTGTGGTGGAACGATTCAATCGCACCTTCAAAGGACGAATGTACAAGTATTTTACCGCCAAAAATACCCGACGATACATCGATGTGCTACCTCAACTGGTCCAAGGGTACAATCGCGCCTATCATCGCAGTATCCAGCGAGCTCCCCTCGATGTGACAGAACGCAACGAACATCAAGTGCGCCGTACGCTGTACTCGATAGACCCCAGTCCACTCACGTCACCCCGTTACAAACACGGAGATGTGGTACGGATCAGTAAAGTCAAAGGGCAATTTGAGAAAAGTTACTTGCCCAACTGGAGTGACGAGCACTTTGTCATCGTTCGCCATAAGCCTCGACATCCACACGTCTATCAACTGGAAGATCTACAAGGAGAAACACTGCAAGGCACGTTTTACGAGGCAGAATTACAACCGGTGGTGAAAACACGGAAAGACTACTACACGGTGGAAAAGATTTTGAAAACGGAACGTCGACGTGGCATCCCCTATCATTTCGTCAAATTTCGTCAGTTGGCAAGGTTTAATTCCTGGGTCTCAGCCCGTGACAGGAAACGGCTATAAATTCTACCTCACATCGCCTACAATCTTCAGTGTAGGGTTGTACCATGGATAGTGCACATCTGCCGTTACTGCTACGGACTCGAAAAGGACAAGTCGGTACCGTGATGTGTGTAGTAGTGCTTCTGGGTACCTTATTTGGAGGAGTCTTCTACGATTTGGCGTACCTG